>PVJH01021610.1:0-38226 GCA_004026705.1 Nesogale talazaci
CAAGAGAAAGACCGGGCTCTGCTCCTGTCAGCCTGGGAAACCACGGACGTCGTGGGGAGTCAGTCTTGACCTGTGGGCAGGGCTTCGGGGTCCCCAAGGCTCTTCACTCCATTTCCCTCCATGTGCAGACGAGGAAGCTGAGTCACGGAGCAAACAAGTGACTTGGCCTAATGGAGCCCTTCCCCCAAGGCGGAAAGCAAGAACCCCAAACCAAACTCACTGCCATCGAGGTGACCCCACGGCACAGGGAGAACTGCTCGTCGGGGTCTTCTGAGACGGCCACTCTTTGCAGGAACAGGACAAAAACCCCACCTCAGAGCGGGGAGTCGAGGCCAAGGGATAGCGACCCCATGCAACAGGGAGAACCGATTCTGTGAGTTCCCGAGACTTTAGTTCTCAACGAGCGGGAGCAGAAAAAAGGGGTTGGTGGGTTTTGAACCACTGCCCCTGCAACTGGCAGCCCGATGCAAAAGCACTCCTCCCCCAGGACTCGGCACCAGACTTCCTACAATGCCGTGACTTAGGTACGGGCTGGCTTGGTCCACCCTGTGGGGGTGCAGGGCTGGAGACTACTGCCGTCACGCTGTCTGTTGTACCTGTGCCGCCCATCGGGCTGCTAGAATGAAGTCATCACCTCCACAGACACCAGTGCGTCCAGTCCATGCTGGCGGCCACTGTCCCTGCGTGGGACAGTGAGGTAGGGGTTCTGTTGTGTGGACGTGGTTGGCGCTGGTGTGAGCGGTTAGCGGGAAGAAAAGCGAAGAAGTGTTGACCAACATGCCACGATTCTGCCTCCTGCCTTTGCGAAAGGGTGTGGAGTGTGCTGGGCAGGGGTCCCTGGAGGGTGGGCGCATCATGTCAGCGTGGGCCAAGAGGGGTCTCTTGGGCCAGTGTTTGGACGGCTGGTGGGAGCGAGATGCTTCCAGGAAAGAGGTTTCTGGGGACGTGTGGGGCATCTTGCTGATGGCGCTAGCCATGCTGCGTCAATGGGGTTTGATTGGCATCTGCACAGGGCAGTTGCCTTGTTCTGCAGGGAAGGGGATGGTCGGACATGGGCAAAAAGCTAAAGAACAGCAGCTGGACCTCATTCCTCTGGAGGACGCAGATGAAAGGAATGTAAGGGCCAGAGAGAGAGAGAGAGAGAGAGAGAGAGAGAGATGAGCACTCAGCCTCCCCATGATAAGTCCTCACTCCTCTGTGCCCATGTGTGGTTTGGGTGTGCTGTGTCTGTGACTGCGTATGTGTGATGTGTGTTGGTAGGATGTCCGTGTGTGTGTGTGATGTCAGTGCAAGGTGCGTGTGTGCGACACACACGTTCTCTCTTCCTCTTCCTTAGGATCTGTGTCTGTCTGCCTGCGGATGTCAGGCTCAGGCCCATGGGATGGCGGTAGGTAGGACAGGCAGGGTGGAAGCTGCTCGTCAACCATGTGGGATTGGGGGTGTGATGGGGACCCTGCGTGGGACAGTGGGGTAGGGGCTCAGTTGCGTGGATGCTGTTGGCGGTGGGGGGTGTCGCGCTGTGGCAGCCCAGCAGGAGGCAAGGCCGCCCAGTCCTCACCACCCTCCCCTGCCGCTGAGCCCGGGCCTCATGACGTCCATCCTGTCCAGGGTCTTTGTGGTGTGTGCTGCCCCTGCCCCTTCCCTGGTGGGGGCCGTCTGCCTCATCCGGCTTCCAAGGACCATGTGGCGAGTTCGAACAGCTGACCTCGGAGCTCACTGACAGCTGCCTGAGGCCGCCTGTATGCTCCGTGCCACCGCAGCACTCGGGGAGTCTGGGTGGAGGGAGCTTCGATGATCTGAGCTTGCCGTCTTTCTGCCCCTCTTGTTTCTGGAGCTGGTCAGATGGTGGAGTGCCGGCCCCTCCCCAGACACACTGGGATGCGTGACCTCTATCTTCGTTTCTGTCCACATGCATCACCAGCAGCTCCCGGCTGCGCCCTGTGGGTGGGTGTTTCTGCACCCGGGTGGGCGCCCACTGACTCCCAGCCTCAGCCGCGTCTGAAGTGAGGAGATGGGTGGATTCAAATCGTATCCCGTTCCTGTTTCCTTTTTCTTCGGCTCCCTTCTCATGAAAGTGTGAACGAACAACGCTGTACGCAGAATCCAGGTGAGAAGGCAGATTACGGATAAACTGGAAACTTGCGCTCCGAGCAAGAAAGGGTTGCCACATTGAAGGGAAACGCTGTTCGCTGCCCTTCTGTCCGTTTCAGCTCAGAGGGCCCTGTGCGCAATTGATGGAGCCCTGGTGCTGCCGCGCTCGGGGGATGGGCTGCGAGCCACAAGATCAGCAGTTCAAACCCATCGGCTCCTCCACAGGAGGAAGGCGGGGCTTTCCAACCCCATCAAGAGTGACAGTCTCAGAGACCCTGTCCTGTGGGGTCACGGCGCACTGACCGATGACAGAGAGGTGTACAGTGGAACGAAGCAGCCCCCAGCCTGCGCCGTCCTCCCAATGCCACCCCGGGGGCCTACTGTCCCTTTTCAGCAAGTGAGGCGGCGTCTCTTACAGTTATAACAAATCTGGTAAAGTACACTGTCCCAAAGGATGAGTTGGACCGTAAGAAAGGGGAACGTGCTTAGCTTCCCGGCACTGTATCACCACATCGCGGCCATTTCCTGCTGCGTGCAGGAAAGACCCAGGAGTTCAGATGGAAAGTGCCAGCCTACTTGGGCGAAGCTTGCTACCCTTTGGGATTCAGGGGAAGCTTTACAAAGAGCCGCTGCCTGAGGCCCCAGCCCCTGACCCTCGGATTTAATCCGCCTGGGGGTGCTGTGTGTAATAACACCGTGGGGGTGGCATTCGGCCTTGACCGGCTTCACAAGAGAAAGGAGAATCAAGTTCAAAATGAGCAGAAGGCCAAGAAGTGATGCCGAGTTCAGACTGTCCTCTACCTTCCAAGCTTCTTATCGGTTCTGGTGGGGTTCGGTTTGTTTGCTTGATTCCTGTTTGTGTTTTGTGTGATTTTTCTGTATACGAAATCCAGGACAGCTCGATCTATAGAGACAGTCACTGGATAGGGACACGGCAGGGGAGGAGGGGGGCCCTGGGGATCAAACAACAGCAGGTCTGAGGAGAGTGTGTTCTGAAATTGATGGTGGTGATGATAACACACATCTTCTTCCTACGATTGAACGGATTAAATTGTCTGATATGTGAAAGGACAAGAGATCTCTGTATTGGAGCATTTTGACTTGGGGGCTGTTGTAGTCACACAGAGACAGGCAGCGCAGATCAGTTTATAAGCAATTTGAAGCCTGGGCTCTGATCTATGAGCTCCGAAGTTTCGGGTCCCGGCGGCTGTAGGATTGCCCTTTGCAAGCAGCACGGTGGTGCCGCGTGTCAGGACCTCGGCTTTGAAAGCTCCCGCAGGCCCTTCCTGTGAGGTGCTGAGCCCCCAGGGCCGGGCGGAACCTCGCTGTTCATTTCCTTCTGCCGGCTGATTGGCAGGCGCAGAGTCACCCGGCCACCTAGGAGAAACCTCACCACATGGTGACTTTCTCAATGTCCTTTATGTGTCCGCCAGGGGCCTGGGCACAGGCACGCTGAGAAAGTCATCAAACGGAAGCGACTCTGCACTGGCCACTCACGTGGCGCTCCAGCAGCACAAATGTCAGCATAGTCCCTGCAGCAGCCACCTCAGGAAGAGGGCCTGCTCAGTCGGATTTTCGACGGTGTGTGCTGGTGGGGGTGGGGGGGGGGGGAGAGACCTTCCAAGCTGGGAAGAGGGGGACTCTGCAGCGAGGATGTTTCTCTGCACACCACGGACACGCCTCCATCTCTGTGGTCCTTTTCAGTCTGTGGTTCAGACAGGAAGCTCCTGTTTCACAAGGTTTGCAGAATCATCTAAGGCAGCACTTCTCAACCTGTGTGTCATGACCCCGCTGGGGGTCAAATGACCCATTCACAGGGGTCATCTAAGACCATATTTCTAATGGCCTTAGGAACCGAGACACCATTCCTCTATCCCTCTCCAAGCGGGTCTGCCCACATGCAGATACACCCACCTCTGAGGACCCTGCGTGGACTGTGACCCATGCTCCGCCACGCTTCAAGACGACATTTCATTTATTTGTCCCTAGAAATAACTATTTCGCCACCTAAAACGACACATTGTTTGGGTGATGAATCACTATGTTTTCATGATGCTCAATTTGTAACAATGAAAATACATCCCGCCTCTCAGATATTTACATGATGCTTCATAATAGTAGCAAAATGACAGGGATGAAGTAGCAAGGAAGATAACTTTATGATCTAGGGGTCACCAGCGCGTGGGGAGCTGTGTTAAAGGCCGCGGCACGAGGAAGGTTGAGAACCACTGCTGTAGGGAGAGGAGAGGCTTGACATCAGCAACCCTTGCACCCAGCCCGCCCGCCCGCCGGTGAAGAAGCAGAGACCGCAGGTGGCCCGGGGACAAGGAACTCATCGGTTGGTGGTGGTGGCAGTGGTTCCCTGCCCTCGGATCCGTCCAACTCATAGGGACCTGGCTTCTAGCAGATGGCGACGCCACCCGGGTCTGCAGCCTCACCAGCCTGGCCAGTGTGCTTTGGGCGAGCCCAGGGCGCAGCCCCCGTGTCCCTGCCTGCATCTTGTGCAGAAGCTTCTTCTTGTTGACAGGCCCCTGCGTCGCTAAGCATGACGTCCTTTTCCAGGACAATCGATCACGTGTCCAGAGCACGTGAGAAGTCTGTCCATCCTGAGGCTTCTAAGGTGCATTCCGGATGCCCTGCTCCCAAGACAGACGTGGTTACTCTTCTGGCAGCCCATGGTACTTCCGACATTCTTTCCTGACACTCCTGCAGAGGCATCAAGTCTTCCGCACGTCTTTCCCATTCATCGTTCCGCTGTCACATGAGAACACCATGACCTGGGTCAGGCATAGCTTCGTCTTACAGTGACAGCCCTGCTTTTAAACACTTCAAAGCCGTCCTTCGGCAGCAGGTTGGCACAGAGCAGTGCGCTGTTGGGCTTCACGCTGGCTGCTTCCGTGAGCGTTGAGAGCAGATCCCATGAAGTTCAGCCCTCGCCAAACCCTGTTGGCCGCGATGCAGCCTGTGGCCCAGGGGCACTGCGTGCGTGCACTGTCAGCAGGGCTGGATACGATGTAAAGAGAGTGGACATCTTCCCACTGGGGCCCAGAGGCCTGTCTTAGGAGGCGCCTCCCATGCAGACTCGGTCTCACACACATTGGACACATTGTCAGGAGCGACCAGTCCCTGAGGAGGGATGGACGTCCAGCTTGGTCTAGTAGGGAGGCCCTCGGCAAGGTGGAGGGCTCAAATAAGAACTCAAACAAGGAGGGTGCAGGACCAGGCAGCACTTGGCTCGTCTTATGTCTGGTCGCTGTGGGCAGGCACCCACTCCAACCACCCCCACAATTCCGGCGCCCACAGCGGGGACCCACCCAGGGTCAGCAGACACTGATGGGAGCACAGAGACAGACAAAGCCCGCATTCTCGCTGTTTGCGCAAACGATGGTTCTGAGAGGGGGAAGGCCCGCCCGCGTGTCCCCCGCCATCTGCTCTATTTTGGGCGGTAATGGGGGAAGTATTTCACCCTGATTACTGCCTGTGGAGTGTGTCTGCGCAGTGAGGAATGTCTTCGCCGTTGACTGACCACCTGCTGACACTTTATTTCCTTGGAACTCTTCAAGTCATTATGAGAATCACCCAGCAGTTTGAAATCCAAATGATAGCTTAGTATAAAATGCCAGCTCTCACCCGTACACAGATCACGCACCCTCTTAAAGTGTAGCTGTCACTGCCCCAGCCCCACCCCGTCCTTTGTATTCCAAGATGTGCGGGAACAGTGCTGATGGTTGCATTTCAAGTCTGGTATGTCTGAACCTCGGCCTTTGTCTCCTGAGGGTCCTGATAAGGTGCAGGCCCACACAGTGCCCTCTCAGGACCCGCTTTGCCTGCCACCTTCCTGCTTCCTTCTGGGCTTCCTTCCGGGCGATGGTTATGGGTTAGTTTGTTTCTTTGTTCTGACTCTGCGCTGGATTCCCTCCTCTCCTGACTTAATCTGGGTTCTGCTCCCGCCTAAGCCGACTTACCCCTTGTCACACACAGCAGACGGGCTGGCCAAGGAGCTGCCTGAGCCAGTGTGTGTGTGTGGGGGGGGAACATAGAGCTGAGCTGGGTTACATTGTAACTCCCTCCTCGGAGCCCTTTAAAAGTCTTTGTTTTCAGTCTTAAAACAGCCCCACAGGGTCAGGGGAGGGGGTTCAGGCTTGCTCTGGTATCTCTGGGCGCTGAAGGGGGCATGGGGCTATCTGGCCCTGCCCTAGCCCTACCCCACCCACCTTTGTGGGCCACTCGGGCAGGAGAGGGGCCCCTTTTCATGGACCCCGCAGAGGCAAGTACAAAGTGAGTGGGGACATGGGAGCCCCACGGGATCGAGGGAGGCATTCTTCGCCCATCTCCACCCATCTCGTGGCTCTCGGGGGACATCCTAGGGCCGATTCAAAAGAACACCCTTGAGCTCACTGCCGCTGGGTCAGCGCCAGCCTGTGGGGGCCCTCTAGGACAGGGTGGAGCTGTCCCTTGGCGGTTCTGAGGCCCCAGCTCCTGACGGAGTGGAAGCCTCGTCTTCCTCCTGAAGAAGGGTCCGGGTTCAGGCACTGTTGGACTAGTCAGCTCTCTGATACTGAGGACACAGTCTGCAATGGTGCTTCTTTCTGGATGTTTCGCCTTCATGTATTTCAACATATGGAGCCCAGGTGGCCCAGCGGATTGAGTGTGGGTGCTCCCTGGATGGAGTATTGGGTGCTCCCTGGATGGAGTGTGGGTGCTCCCTGGATGAAGTGTGGGCATGCTCTCTGGAGTGTGGGTGCTCCCTGGATGGAGTATGAGCGTTCTCCCTGGATGGAGTGTGGGTGCTCCCTGGAAGAGGGTGGGTACTCCCTGGATGGAGTGTGGGTGCTTCCTGGATGGAGTGTGGGTGCTCCCAGGATGGAGTGTAGGGTGCTCCCTGGATGGAGTGTGGGTGCTCCCTGGATAGAGTGTGCAGTGCTCCCCAGAGGGCTAGCAGACGGGCCGCAGGCAAGCTGGGACAGGCAGCATCTGTGCAGATGTGTGGCCGTTTGGCCAGTTAGTTCTGCCATGTCCTTTAGACTTTCTGGGTTTCGGAGCCCCGTGGACCAGCGTGGGCTGTGCGTTCAGTCAGTGCCTCTGCTGCCCTGAGCTGCCCTTACGCTTCCCTCGGCCGGCTTTGAGGAGTCCTGCGGCTGCAGTGGCCACGTACTTCACTGCTAACCACCAACTGCCGGACGGGAGATTCCCACCGAGAGTGGCAGTCTGGGGGACCCGGGGGTGGCTCCGCTTTGCCCTGTGGGGTCACTCTGAGTTGGGACCCACAGGATGGCCGTGGGTTTGAGTGGTTTGGTTTGGCCTTGCAGTCGACCCCTGATACCTGAGAAGTTGATCCCTTTGCTTTTCTTAGGAAGGGGAGGGGTCTGGTGACGTCGAGGCTTCTGAGGAGTGGAGGCACTTGGTCCTGTGCTTTTGTTCTGCAAGGTGCGCTCGTCTTCCGACCCAAAGCGGCCCTGGGTGCTGCCGAAGGAAACACCTCTCGGTCTTGAACCTGCCTCGCCGCGGTGATGTGGAGCCCACTTGCTACAGCCACCGTGCCTGCCCATCACAGTCAGGGCCCTCCTCTGTGCCACTGCCCCTCCACGTGACCAGGCACGGGGGCTGCCCCCTCTGATGATGTGCCCAAAGCCCATGAGACATGATCCTTGGACAGCTGATGCGTGGAAGAGTTGCAGGTGGCTCCCCACGCCTCACTCCCAGCAGCGTGTCTCAGGGTCCCGGGCATCGTCCCTGCACTCTCTGGCTTCTGTCTGCTTTGCACGCCGTGTCATGGCCACCCAGCAAGCTTGACACAACGTGATCTCACTGTGGTTTGGAGTCTCACCTTCCCTGGGGCAGATGAGCTTGAAAATCTCCCCGTGCTCATTAGCTTAGCCCTGCTAGCGGCTGGCGTGGGGGGTCCCGGACTGTTGGGCAGGCGTCCAGGAGGGAAGAAACACCAGGCGTGGGCTTTGTAATGGTTTGCACAGTGAGAATCATATTTTGAAGTCATGTCAACTTGAGGCCAGGCTGGCCAGCCTCAGCACCAGCAGGCTTCAACCACCTCTCCCAGGACAGGCCCTCCCAACCTTCCCAGCAGGGGCGGGTCCAGGAAGTGGTTGACCAGTAGGGACCTGCCATGACATTAAATATGCAAATGGCCCTTGGCAGAAGCATGTTCCCCACCCCTGACTTAAAGAATCAAGCCTCCCCCGTCTAATTAAAATGAGGAGCTGGGGGATTCCACATGAGAGAAAGCCCGAAAGCATTGGCTTCATCCCAACGCTCTTTCGTATTTTAATTAAAAACCAAAATGGCATCGAGGGTATTGAAAACACCTTAGTTGGCATCATTCCGGGTTCCAGTTTGTCCCCGGCAAGCCCAAGAAGACCAGCTTGAGCTGTAGCCCCTCTCCTGCTCCTGGTCTGTCTGCTTGCCCCTCACCTTGCCTGCGCCACGGGAGGTGTTTTTTCTGTTGTTGTTTTTGTTTTTCAATGAGCCACTTGGTGGTTTTGCTACCTTGTTTTCTCCAGATAATTTCTCCTGGTGGCAGGAATTTAGAGACACTCACTTCAGGGCGTCGATGGACCATACTTCACTGACTGCCCACTGCAGGGGCGCTTGGCGACTGCCCGCTTTTCTGCCATTCTTTCCCTCACAGTGTTTGTCTGAGCATAGCTGGACCTAGCCGTGATCAACATTGGGTGGCGGGGTGTGCCTTTTTCTGAGCTCCCCACTCCACTGACCTCGGCGTGCCCTCCTCAAAATATAAATCTCACCCACACTCCTGTGAGTTCTTGAGTATTCGGTCCGTGTGCTCTGAGTCACAGGGGTGTGTGGAAGGGTGGGGTGGTGTAACCCTGGTCTTGGAGACCAGCTACCCCTGAGCTCTCAACCATGTCTCCATGTGACCTTGAGCAAGTCACCTCGTCTCTCTGTGTGTCTGTGATTTTTTCCCCCTCACCTGCATCATGGACCCTAAACAAGGCCCACCGCGTCTTCTGCCACCCGAGGGTCTTCTGCCACCGTGGGAATGGCTTCTTCTTGCTCCAGATGGTGTCTTTATTTTTCAAGTTTTAAACTTTAGAGTTCGATTCCAGAAGGGGTTTTCTCCCACGCCACCCAGGATGTTCCCAGGCGATCCCTTCAGAGCAGTGCGCAGTGGCAGCCAGGCACCACCTCATTGTCCTGGTCCCAGGAAGTTGGAGGCTGGTGTTCACGTGGTCCACACGTCCGTTGGACTCATGGTTCCCAGCATGCATTTTGATTTTCCCTCTGATGGGCGGAGTCGTGCACGTGCTTGGTTGTACCGGAGTGACCTGTTTCTACCAGAAACCACCCATCTGGTTTTCACTCTCCGCTCCCACCAGCAGGGTCTGGGTCACCCGCATGCTCCCCCACCCCCCTGCGTGCACCCGATGGTCTCGGTTTCTGTCCAGCCACTCCCTCTGGCCCGTGTGCCAAGATAGCACACCGTGGGCTCCACCAGCGTCCCCGCCGTGGCTTGTGGCATTGCAGACCTCTCCCTGTGCCCGCCTGCCTTCGCCTGTCCTCTCCGGCACAATGGCCCCCAGGACTTTGGAGTTTGGGGTTCTTGCTTGGGTTCTGATGAAGATTGAGAGAGCCGAATCCTCGTTTATATGCACGCGTCTGGGGTGTTTTCTCCCATCTCTGCTGGTCCTGTCCTCCTCTTTACAGGGGCTTCTGCCGGCCACCAGCTCACCTTGGAAAACCCGCCCAGTGCCCTAGGTCTCTTCCGACTCACAGCAACCTGGTGCCGGGCTGTCGGAGCGGTGACTCTTCACTGGAGCAGACAGCCTCATCTCTCCCCCTCTGAGGAGATGATGGGTTTGAACCGCCGACCTTGTGGGTAGCAGCCCAGTGCTTACCCCCAGCAGCATGGGCTCATGGGAAGGGAAGCGTTTCTTGACGTTCCTCAAGCTGTCTCTGCTCGTGTGTGTGTCTCTGTGTGTGTGATCCTGTTGTTCATATTTCTTTTATTTTTTCTTTTTAAAACCTATTCTTTAATAAGGAACATTATGGTGTAAAGCAGTGGTTCTCCACCTTCCTAACGCCGCGACCTCTCAGACAGCTCCTCATGTGGTGGTGACCCCCAACCGTAACATTATTGTCGTTGCTACTTCATCCCTGTCAGTTTGCTACTGTGATGAATCAGCTGACCCCTGTGAAGGGGTCGTGACCCACAGGTTGAGAACTGCTGGTGTAGTGGGTGGAGCTGGGCTGGTCAGACATTTGAACTCAGTGACCTACCAGCTGCTCGGAGGGGACACGGCGCGTCTGTCTGCTCTGGTAAAGATTCGGGGGTGCGCTTCCATTCTGCCCCATGGCAGTGTAGGTGATGGAGTTGCGCTTGACTCCTTGGTCAGCAGTGGCTCAGAGCTGGCATCGACTGCACGGCTGTGGATGCACGTTTGGTTTGCTGTTTTAAAGGGGCTAGAGCTGCCCCTTCCTCCCAGCACAGCATTCCTGTAGTGGGACGTCACTTATGTGTCAGTGCCCCTCACAGTTGTGCTGCTATGAACCCCCTATTCACCAACGACCTGCGAGGCAATTTGCATAAAGGAAGCATGCTTTCCCCCCAGGTCAGGATACTGCATGTGGTTTCCTCCTTTGTTTGTTTACTGTGGTAACCAACAAACTAGAATGGAAGCCCTACAGGCGCAGCTTTAATTTGAATTGTTATTATTTTTTTTAAATCACACCTGCATTTCCATAGGACTTCCTGGCAGGTGTTTAATAAATATTTTGTGCAATGAAAGAATAAATACCAAATCAATATTTAGACCTCTCTAGAAGGCTAAATAATTGAAAATGGGAGGGCCCTTGTTTGTCCCCTTGAATGGAACAGCTTCTCTGCCGTAATAGTTATTGATGTTTATGGCTATAGCTGACGGGTGTGAGTGGCTTAGGGAGTCGAAAACAAACGTGTTTTGGACGAAGTTCAAGACGCGGGACTGCAGGAAGGTGCGGTTTTGTTCTGGGCGGTGTATCTTGATAGGCGCTGGTTGTAATCTGGGAAACCCACAAGGGGAGGCCCACCCTGTCCTGTAGGGCCACCAGGGGCCAGAATGGACTGGCCGCTGATGGATTTGGTGTGGGGTTCGCAGGAGAGCCAGGTCAATGGGCTCTGCCGGGGGCTGCTAACTGCCAGGTCTGTAGCTCAAACCCACCAACCGCTCCCTGGGAGAAAGCCGAGGCTCTGCCTCTGTCCAAATGGGAAGGCTGGAACAGCCAACAGCTCAACTCCATTCTGCAGGCTGGCTGTCAAGTCACGTCGCCTTGCCCACGGTGAAGACATTCATGAGGGGGGGAGGGGACAAAAAGAAAGACAATCCCTCAGAAATATGCTGGAGGGGGTAAAGCCATGACTGGGTGCCCCTTTGAAACTCTGCGAGCCTCAACGGGCGTCTCAGAGAACTCACCTGTGCCTCGGACCTCTGTGGCAGTCGCCGGGAGGGGGGGTGTGGTGGGGTGGTCTGTCCAGGCTGAGGGCCTGTAAGAGGGCTGGCGGCTCCAATCGTAGGTGGTGTGTTTTCCATGGCGTCTGTTTTCCCTTGAGATGGTGCCTGAAAGACAAGCAGAGGCCCCGGCAGGTCTCCTTGGCAGCGTCTCCTGAGAAGGAGGGATGGATGCCGGCCTTACGGGCAGGTGTTACTCAGCATAAGATGAAAGCTCTCAGGTGAACAGTTCGACCTCTCACAACATCCTCCCCGCCCTCCCCTGCCAGCTGGCCGCTCCCCAGTCACAGTGACCTCCAGAGGGTCTCCGGGGCCGTCACTGTTTGGGGGGTGGGGGGTGGGGGGGAGGCAGCCTCGTCTCCCTCCAGCAGAGTGGCTGGTGGGCTTGAACTGCAGGCCTCCCGCACCGCCAAGGCTGGCTGTCCATGTGACAGAATTCCGGAGGGTCTCTCACGGGCCTTCAGATAACATGATGCTGCCACAGCTGCTCCTGCGAAGCCCGCAGTCGCTCACTTTCTTTTGACAAAGCGCCAGGAAGATTCGCCATGACCTGAACGGGTTATTAAAACGTTCCTTCCTTCCCCAGCCTCGGATCTGTGGAAGGCTGGACTTCGCGTGCAGTCTTCTATCAAAACAACATATTGCAAGGGATTAAGTGGAGAAACAGACACGAGAATCAAGTTGTCTTTCATTAAGCCAGACACGGATTACATCTGGAGGGGAAAAAATGCAAAGCAATGCCTCTCTTCTCCATATTTTTCCCCTTTGCTCTTGAAAATATAGTTATTTTTCATGAGCCGGTTTTGCATGAACCTCTGATGACCTCAATATTATTTTTGAGTGAATCAGTACATGATCTTAAAGTTCAGAGTTTTATTTCTAAGGTGCTTAATAGGAAAAGGTAGAACTCTTTGAAGCAAGCACTTTGAAAGTCTTCAGTATCCTCCCCCCCTCTCCCCACCCCTCATAGAAGGTATAAAGCAGCCCCAAGACCAGACCATTGAACGGCCGCTCCACAAGCCGTGGCTGTGTTAAGGGGAGTTTAGTGTGTGAGCTGTCGGCGTGGGGGATGAAGGCATCGGGGCAGGGCCGGTTTCTGAAGTAACAATGGTCGCTTCAGCGGGAGCGGTGGGACTGTAACCCAGGCCTTTCGGCCTGAGCCCTGGCTCTGGGTAGGCCCGCCATACAAGTCCTTCTCCCGGGGCCTCGGCAGAGCACAGTCGCTCACAGATGGCCACAATGGAAAAGGGGGATGGCGTGTTTTAATAGCCCTTTTAGGTAATTGCAAATCCTCTTCTTGAAATTAGGCAACAATTATGGTTGCTACATTTGCTGAAATCAATAGGCCTTATCTGTCTGAACCTAAAGTTGTTCCGTGGCTGGGATTTTCTTGGTCTGAAAGGAGGTCTTGGCCCTTCAGGGACGGACCCCTTGGAGTGCTTGCCAGTTCTGCTGTCCATACACAGGAGCCTGGGCTCACCAGATGGAAGCAAGCCTCGCCCTTAGATAAGCGGGGTCTGATTTCCTTCCTTCTTCCTGGGACCTTTGAGCTTTTCATTTGATCTGAGCTGATTTTGAGGATTCCGGCAGGCTCCTTACAGGGAAAATGGTAGCATATTCAGGAATAATGTTAGTGATTTCACACAATGTTCCTCGTGGCTTGGCTGGCCAGGTGTTCTCATTACATAGAAGTGACAAGGTGGCGGATTTCTTGCATGGAAATAAGATATTGGAGAGCTGAAAGTATCATTTAAGTTTGGAGAAATGGGTTGCTTTTGTCCTACAGCATCTCCTGATTATTAGCTAATATCCTAAAATAGATTAATATCTGTGTTAGTCCGGGTAAACTAGAGGAAAAAATTTCATAGACACGCATATAGATATAAGGAAAAGGTTTATTTAGAAGAGGAGCAGGACATTGAGCCCAGTCCAGTTCAAAGTCATAAGTCCGATATTAACCCATATGCCCGAAATCAGTCTGTAAAGTGTCCTTCCGACTTGCGAAGTCACAGGTCAGTGGGTGCAGAATCCTGGTGCTGGCAGGGGTCTCCACATGGCTACTCACTTCCAGGGCTCAGGATCCCTCAACAGCAGAAGCAACTCATCGCTGGCAGAGGTCTCCATGTGGCCGCCCCAGCTTCAGAGGTCTGGCTCCATCAGGGCAAAGCTGTGTGGTCTCTTCGCCAGCTCCTCCAGCTTCTCGGGCACTGCCATCTTGTCTTGTCCATGATTCATTGTCTCTCAGACTAACTCCCAACAACTGGGGAAGATAGCTTCTCATCTTCACGAGGGAAATATCCCAAGATTTCCCAGAAGTCTCAGGAGAAAGCCATGCCCATACAGAAGCCTCATTGGCTACTCAATAGCTATCTCCAGATGAACAGGCTAGACTCCACCCCTACATCTCAATCATAAAATTAACATAAGCACATGACTGCCACAATAATCTAAACCATTACATTGCTATCCTAAAATATTAATATCTTAAAGCTACCCTTTTATGTTTCTGCTGTTCCCATCTCTAGGACGATAGAAGCAGGGCTAGGGACTGCAGGGTAGAATTTTGCAAGGCCAACAACCACTCATCGCCAATGCTTCATCAAACACCGGGAGCCGAGAGTATAGGAGAGGGCCCCTGGTGGAGGTCGGTTAAATATTGGGGAGCCACCTGTAACATCACTGCTTCTAGCAAACCAGCCTCGGACTGTCTGTCTCCGTAAAGAACGGCCGTCTGGGAAACAGCACTTCTCCCGGGTCCTGCAGGGTTTCTCCCGGGTCCTGCAGAACCCACTTAAGGACAGTGGGCTTGGATGGCTCACTATATCCTTGGCCTTCTTGAGCGGGAAAACATTAAATCAGCCACATAAGTGGGCAGTGCCACCAGCCAGAACCAAGCCGGGAGTGGAGTGCAAACCAGACCACCCACCGTCAAACCGCACGTGCATCAGGAGGCTGCGGGAAATGAAGACAAATCCATGACAGCTGTGTGAGTCCGGGTAGACTAGAGAAACAAATCATAGACACGCATCTGGATATAAGGGAGAGGTTTATATACAAGAGGACTGGAACATTGAGAAAGCATCCCAACCCAGTCCAAGTCCATAAATCTGATACTAGCACATATGTCCAATATAAGTCCATAAAATCTTCTTCAGACTCCTGAAGCACATGCAATGACTCCAGGACAATCACAGGCCAGTGAGTGCAGTCTTGTGTATCCAGTGGTGGTAGAAGCATCTCAGCGCTGGCAGGGGCCTCTCTGTAGTTTCACAAGCATCTCAGCACCGGCAGGAGTCTCTGTGTGGCTTTTCCAGCTTCAGAGGTCTGGTTCCATCAAGGTAAGCCCATGTGGCTTCTCCTCTGAGATGTCTGGCCGGGAGCCAACCTTCTGTCTTGTCGGCTGCAATGTCTCCCAAGGACTGAGTCTTGTGTCTTGTCAGTAGAGCATCTCCAAGAGGGAAAAACACCATGAGCTTTCCATGAATTCTCAGAAGAAAGCCATGCCCACACAGTGGTCTCATTGACTATCTCCACATTGACAGGCTGGACTCCACCCCGACACTTAGTCAGATTGGCACCAGAGTACAGGACTGCCACAGCAGCCAAAACACAACCATGAGAATAGGTCACGTGAATCTGGAGAACACTAAAGAGTCAGTTTGACACATCAAACACTAATGATGGAAGACCAGAGGAGTTGTGGGATGGCCTCCAGCGCATCGTGCAGGAAGAGAATAGGCGGTCACTACAGAGGCAGAAAAGAGCAAAGCATGTGCCAGCAGTTTGACGGTGGCATTTGCTGTTGTGTGTGGGGCCGCAGCAGTGAATGAGCAGCAAAGCCCAAAGGGCAGCTGGAAGAGACATGGCAGGGCATTAGCTTGCAAAGACAAGTTTGCAGACTGAGAGAGAGGAATGTGCGGGGTGTTTCTCAGGTGAATGGATTAGAACTGAAAGCACAAGCCCTCAGTGACACTACTGAGTGATGCTAAGGGGGAAATACTGAGTGACACCAAAAGCATCAAAAGAAAATGAAGGGAAGACACAGAGTCACGGCACCCACAAGCAGTAGTCCACATTCAGCCTCTTCAAGAGGTCACTTATGTGTGAGAACGGATGATCCTGAAAGAGTGAAATTCACGCTGCACTGAGGGCATTGGTGAAAATCAATGCTCCAGGAATCGATGGAAGACAAATTAAGATGCTTAGACAAATGGATGCAACTCTGGAAAGGCTCACCCGTCTATTCTATTCCAAGAAACTTGGAAGGCAGCCAGGTAGCTAAGCAGCTGGAAAAGATCCACCTTTGTGTCCATGCCAAAGAAAGGGGACCCAGCAGAATGTGGAAGCTGTTGATGTCACACACAAGTCAGGTTTTCCTGGGGGTGACTTTAAAATTCTTGTAGAAGTACATCGATAGAGAACTTCTGGAAATTCAAGCTGGATTTAGAAGAGCGCTCGGAAGGAGAGCAGAGCATACCAAAGATGGGTACCATTGACTCACAGAGACATTTGACCACGGGGCTCGTAACAAACGATGGGGTAGCTCTGAGGAGAACGAGGGTTTGGGAACACCTGTGCTCAGGAAAAGCCTGTACGTGAGCTAAGAGGCAGACGTTATAACAAGGAAGGACAGTGTGGTTTAAAGCAGGAAAGGTGTGCGTCAGGGCTGTGTCCATCACCGCACCCGCTCAGTGCACAAGCAATCTGAGAAGCTGCACTAGGGGCAGAAGAGCACGGCCTCGGGGCTGGAGGAGGGTTCATGAGCAACCTGGCCGTGCAGAGGAGAGATGGCACAGCCTTGCTTGCTGTAAGCCAGGAAGCCCTGAAGCCCTTGCTGATACAGACCAAAGGCTGCAGCCGCCCTCAGTGTGGAACACACTTAAAGAAAACAAAGTCCCGGCGACTGGACAGTAAGCTGCATGCCACACAGGGATTCAATCTTGAAGTCGTCAAGGATTTTATGTTCCCACGCTCTATCAGCAGCCCACAGGAAGGAGAAGTCTAGAAAGAAAGGATGGAGAGACACACAGTGCGGCAAAGACCTCTCTACAGATGGAGGACTGCAGCCTTCCGTGCCGACCGACGACCACTGCACGTGGAGGAGTCCGAGACCCTAGCCGTGGCTCTGGACCCATCGGCAGCGTCACAATGAGTGGAGAAAAGACCGCGGGGGTCAAGATCCAAGATCAGAGCCCATGGAGGCAGCGGTCAAGACGTAGAGTGACACACTGTCCGAGAACGCTGGACCTGGGGTCGAGAAGAATCTAGGCATTCCCATGGTGCTGAACCTGCCACGGACTCCCAAGCCAACAAAGAGCTTCTTCCACATCTGCCGTGGAGGAACTACAGGCAGGGCGCTCCTCAGAGACAAGGATGGAGAGACTCGCTCCCTTTGGATGTGTGCTCAGAAGAGGGCGGTCGCTGGAGAAGGGCCTCCTGCTCGGTGAGGTACCGCTCCCTCCCTCACCGCCTTGCCTTCGAGTGGGCGCATCTCAGCCCCTCCGGGCAGGCGGTCCGCCCTGGTGCATTTGGAGGCTGTAGCTCCTTCTCCCTCGGGGCAGGGGGTGGGTTCTGACTGCCGCCCTTGCGGATCGCAGCACCGTGCACCACTGCTGCCTCACCGGGGAACGCAGAGGGGCAGCAACATCCCGAGGAGATGGCCCCTTCGCCATGTGGGGTCCCCCGCATAAGGGACAAGGTCAGGACGGGCTGGGCGTGGCTCTGCTGGGTCGTGCACCAGGGGGACCACGAGTGGGAACAGCTCAGCGGCCTGACAACAGCCACGTGCCAGCCTGTCGGTCTAGGGCTGAGCAGCGTGGGGCCAGGCTGTGTGTGCAGGATGCCGACAGTGCACACGGAAGACAGGAGGACCGAGGCCTCTGAGACTCGGCGTGGGGTGAAGAATGCTGACCGTCTCACGGACTGCCAAAAGACGATGCGATGTAACACGCACTTGCTCGAGTGAATAAATGAAGGGCTCCTGGTCAGAGATGGGAAACTTTGCAGTCCAGTTATGATGGGATGTGGTTATGAACACAGTGGTACGCTATCTAAACTCAGCATATTTAAATTCTATGTATCCAGCACAAAGAAGATGAAGGATGTCTGTGTCCCGGTTTAATGGGCCACGGTAGTGTCAATAGAAATATTGTTAATATGCTAATCAATGTTTAATTTATTAAAGACAGAGCCATTTGATTTAAAAATCCGGTTTAACAACTCCACAAGTAAAGTATCAAAACTTTGAAGTCAACCTACAGATCCTTGAGAAGTTTGCAGCCATTCGGTCTTTGTGTATCGGTGGGGCCTCTTGGACTCTGGGAAGCACTGGCCTGCTACCCCGGAGGCCAGAGGCTCAAACTCACCGGAGGTCCCCTGCAGCAGAGATGAGGCTGTCTGTGGCCTCCCGCAAAGAAAGCCCTGCATGGTAGCTGTGGGTTGTCACTGACTCGATGGCCGCAGATTTGACTGGGATCGTTGTAGAAGCGTCCCGTCGGGGTTTGAATACGAGGTGGGCTGGCGCAGGCTCCTCTCTTCCTCTGTACAATGGACATAATCGTCTCGCGTGTGGCTGAGGGTTTTCCTGGGACCCAAGAGAGCTGATGCGCCCACACGGCTGAGTGGAAATGCCCGGCGCAAACCCACGGGGACTTTCCTTGAACAGGAAGATCCAAAGGTGAAGCCGTCATTCCTTGACTGACGGCCCATCTTGGCCTCTCTCCATCTCGAGGCGCCTCCGTCTCCCTCACCTCCCCTGGGCTTCTTCCACCCCACATTTTACGCCTCTGTGGTGCGTCACATCCGCGTGTGTCCGGGAGGTGGCTCCTTCTCATAAAGCTTCCCTGCTGGAGGTGTGGAGCCCTGGTGGCCCCGTGGCTGCGTGTTAGGCTGCCACCCGCCTGGTCGGCAGTTCAAGTCCACCAGCAGCGGCCCAGGACACAGACCGGGCTGGCTACTCCCGCCACCAGTTGCGGCTTCTGTAAACCCACAGAGAGCGGATGGGAGTCGGCACTGGCTCCTTGGGGTCGAGCCTGGGTCTGGGTTTTATAGAAAGGTACTAGGTGCTTCCGGCTGCACGGCCTATTGACAGTTGCTGAAGGAAATGGTTTATCTCGTGAGATTCGAGCTGGCTTGTCTGTTCACTCGTGTGTGGTCTTTAAAGCAACAGCAAACCTCCCCAGAAGGCCCTCTAAGGACAGGTGTCATCTGTCGCCACGGCGATGTAGCATCTCCCAACGCAGGTGATTTCGCCCCCTGCAGGGGAGCAGGGACAGCCCAGGGAGGACTGCAGAAGCAGCTTCCTGCACTGGAACCTGGACTGGAGGCTGTGCCACAAAAGTTTGCAAAATTGCCAGTGGGGCGCTGCATAATTTTCCCCCTAAAAACCAGGCTGCGGCCAAAGACGTTTGGGACTCTCTGGGTCTTGATTGTGACTTTGGAAAGGTGAAGGGGGCTTCAAACATTCCATTCTCTTTCCTAGGAAGTTTCTGACCCCCCTGTGGAAGGTCCGGTTAAAGCCAGGGGCCTGTCCAGGAGGGACTTGCCCTGCACCCGCTCGCATCATCCGACATCCATGTCAAACCAGTGCTCCACCCCTGGGGTCCGTCGCCCAGCAGCCAGCGTTCTGAAATACGGGGTGGCATGCTCCTGGGGCTCAAGGGTCATTTGCTACTTAATTGGGCCAGCAGGCCGTCCAGTGCCCTGCTCTGTTTTTAAAGAGCTTCTTTCAGCAGTAGAGCTGTTAATTGAATGGAGGCAATTTTTATTTGTGCTTCATTCTGTTTCTTTCCCTCTACCCCCCCGGTTCTCACAGGTGACGTGGCCCCCTACTTTAAGACGGAGCCCGGGCTGCCGCAGACCCACCTGGAAGGGAACCGCCTGGTGCTCACCTGCCTGGCCGAGGGGAGCTGGCCGCTGGAGTTCAAGTGGATTCGGAATGGCAGTGACCTCACTGCCTATTCCAGCGAGTACAGGTGACTGGCGGGTTTGGGAATGTACCTCCTCTTGCTGGGCCTCTGGGCTGCCGGGCCGCCCCAGCGGGGGGTGCAGCTCCGGGTGGGGGGTGGGGCTTGCGTTTCCACACTAGGGACAGTGGGCACCTGATTTGAACCTGAGATGAGAACGTGTGTCCCTGGGCATCTGTCATTCTATCTGTAAGAGGGAGGTGGCGAAACAGGCACCCACACCCCAAACTCACGTCGGTCCAGTCGATGCCCACTCAGAGTGACCCTCCAGGACAGAGGATTCGGGCAGGACTGGGCAGGGCTCCCCTCAGCTGTACCCAGGGGTCAGCATGCGTTTGGGCTCTCTGGACAGCAGCTGGCACAACAGCAACTGCTCACAGGTAGAGAGAGGGTGGATGCTGACCCCCAGAGACCCTGCGGGATGGGGGATGACCACCCCTGTGGTTCCCCAGACTGCCACTCTCCACTTTCTACAGGAGCAGAATGCCTCGTTTTCCTCCCTTGGAGGGATGGCGGGTTCAAGCTGCTGACCTTTCAGGTTGCAGTCCAGCAAGTGACCGCTCTCCCTGGGCTGGGACGGGAAGGCTGCCTTCGCAGTTCACTTGCTCTCTGAGGGCAGCGGGCACTGTGGGTGATAAGCACACGGACGTGTGCACACAGAGGTCTCTGAGTTTTTTCTTGTTAAGGCACACAGGGTGCTCTGGGGATGTGCAGTTCAGCACTTGGTTGATCACTGAAAAGCCAGTGGTTCCAACCCCGCGGCCACTCCTGGCAAGAAAGACAAGACTCTCTGACTCCCCCAAGACCCCCAGCCTCGGGGAATCTTAAACCACAGGGTCAGTGTGTCCCAACGGGTGGGATCGATGTGACTGCAGTGGGGATGGGCAGACACACAGCACGCATATTTTAGTAATCGATAGCCAGCGTTGGAGGATGCTAACGTTTTATATCAGAAACCTCTTTCCGGACTCTCTGGAGCAGTCTAAGAGTTGGCCGCCCTGGTGGCCTTTTGGTTGTGTGTCAGGCTGCAGTCATCAAGGCCAGCTGTTCCGGGGAGGGAAACAGACTCCTCACTCCTGTTCACAGTCACGTTCCGGCAGACAGACGGTTCTCCCCTGGCCAGCAGGGTCTCTGCAAGTCCGTGTAGGCTCAGTGGCAGTGAGTTTGGTTCTGCTTTGATGGGAGGCTGACGGAGCAGCACTGCCCACTGGGGAGATGATGGCGGGCCCCCACCAGTTCCTGCCCCTTCCTTCCTCCTCACGCCCAGCCTGCTGAGTGCCGGGTCCCGTCCTCTTTCCTTCAGGGACATGGGTGTGGAAGAGCCTCTCGCTCTTCCGGCAGAGAAGCTGAACTGTGAGCGGCATGACATCACAGAGTGCGGGGGTGGGGATGGGGTCACCTGTGACGTCCTGCTGCGAGGCTGCAGGTCTTACAGGCGTGGGTTCAGTCCTACAGGGGGGAGGGGTGGATTTGTTCAATAGGCCTCTGCCACTGTGGGCAGCTGCAGATTGCTTCCCTCCAGAACACGTTTGTCTTAGATCCATCATCGTCATCAGGTGCTCTCCACCTAGTCAGTCTGACCAGCAGTGACCCTCGCACAAGAGAGGGAGGGGGCCATCGCCTGGTCCTGCATCCTCTCACAACTGGCCGACATTTGAGATCCGCTCCTTCTCCTCGATCGTCGCCCCCTCACTGCCCCTCCGCCACCACCCAGGACGTCCTTCTCTGGATTTGGCATTCTCATGCTGGCCGTGCTCGGTCCCGGGCAGATGCGCCTGCCCCTCGGGCAGTCCAGGGCATGGCGTCAGCCTAGTCTTTGCACTTCCTCATTCAACTGTCCAAACTTTAACTTTGACATGTGGAAGAGGAGGTGGATGGAAAGACCATGGCCTGAATCGGGCTGACACCCGCCCTCAAAGCGATGTCCTTGCTCCCTGGCACTTGAAGGTCAGTCCCGTGCAGGGGTTTTCCCAAGGCTATGTGCTGTGTGATGCCCCCGGCTGCCGCGTCCACGCTCTGGCCCCTCGGGGCACCTCCCAGATGAAGGACTACCACAACCTCTGCTCCCAAGGGCGGCTGTTGGAGGGTGAAATCCATGGCAGGTTGATGGCGAGGGAGTTGGCGGGGACTTCACAAGGGTCATCTTGGCAAGATGTTCTCGAGGGACACAGGGTGGTCCAAGGGGGTTTCTATTTCCAGGAGAGAGGAGGCCGCACCAGTCACGAAAGGGCCAGGGCAGTTTCTCTGAGGAAGTAAGCCGGCTGCCCCGTGTGTGCACAGAGCTGTGGCTTCCCAGAGGGAAGCGAGGGCTGTCCTGTGGTGTTCTCCCTGGGGAGTCATCCCCACCCACCTGCAGCCCTGGCCTGGCCCTCTCACAGGGCTGCTTTGTTCCAACTCTCCACGAAGAAGAAGGACCCTGCCTGAGCCTCTCTGGAATATCCGTGCTGCCCTTTCTGATGTGGTGTAAATCAAAGAGCAGGGAATGGGGCACCGGGGGGAAACACAGACAAGTGCAGACCAGGAGGTCACTATGCTGAGAAACTGTAGCTGCACTTTTGACATTTTGGGGTCATAAAACTTTCCATGATTTTGTAGCCATACTTCCTGCCTGATTACCCTCGTATCTGAGCGACAGCCTGAGGTAGACCTCACCTGTTGGTGCTGTGGGATCCAAGGAGATAGGAGAGCTGGTTGATAGTGATGTTTTCAAGCTTTATATGGTTGGCCATGGTGGGGTGGTGGTTATGCATTGGGCTGCAGCCACAAGGCCAGCAGTTCGAAAACACCATACATCCTGCACCATTACTTTGATAACATAGCAAGTTACCTCCATACCAATACCACATGGTTTCCACATAGATGCTCTGTTAATTCCACACCAGTCCCATGTTACTTGTTTTTAATATATCAAAGAGTAATAGTATATTAAGAAAACATGTCAGTTCAGATCAAGTCCATAAGTCTGATGTTATACCATATGTCAATATTAGTCCATGAAGTCCTCTTCAGCCTCACACAGCCACGCAATAACGCAGATTGCAAGAAGAGAACAGGCCAGGGGGTGGAAAGTTTTCCAAGAGCAGTGGAAGCATCTCAGTGCTGGCAGGGGTCTCCACGTGGACCCTCCGGCTCAGGCCTCTTGCGTCGCTCCTTGCGTCTTGTCAGCAGGAAGAGGAAGCAGAGTCTCATGTCACTTTGAGACCGTGTCACTTCACACGGACACCTTGCTACTCCCGTACCGTACATCTTCCTTCCATGCAGGTGTCATGGTAAGTGGGGGAGATTGAAGCTGCCAAGGGCTTCATTTGCTTGGATCGCCTGTCGATTCCGCAGTCACACAGTCAGCCACCCGTCGAGGCGTCCATCATGGCATCCGGCAGCATCTGTCGAGCCTGAGTTGAGATGCAAGGCCGTCGCGCTGAGGATTCGGGCACCCTTGACCCAAGGCCATGGCATTGTTGATCACCTCAGATGCTTTCGAAAGTGGGACCATGAATGAGGAAGGCTGAAGGAGAATCGGTGCCTTTGTATAGCGGCCCTGAAGGGTACCGAAAAGCCCGTCAACTGCCCGAAGAAGAAATGCACCTGGCAAATCCAGCCAGCGGCCTCTTTAGCGGCCAGGACGGCGAGACTTTGTCTCACGTGACTCGGACATGTTCTCAGGAGGGAGCAGGACATCACGCATGGCCAAGTCGAAGATCAGTGGGAAAGAAGAAGCGTCTCCTATCTTCAAAGAGACCGACGGAAGATGCGTCCCACACGGATCATGCCTCATCGACGTGACAAAGACAGCACGTTCCTACGCGGGGTTCTGACCACGGGCCCAGAGCCTGGCTTGAGGGTTACCCAGTGCAATCGGCGAGGCCTTGCTTGGCTTGTTACTTCCCGTTCAGCATGGCCTCGTTCTGCAGCAGGGAGCTTTAACCGAGAAAGCACTGCCCACTTCCATCTCAGTTAGAGCCACGCTGATTTTAAAAGGTCAATAATTAGTTCTTCAACATTCATGATACATTTGTACTGTTTTGTTGAACTGTATGGTAATAATTAAAGTGACTCTGTGCATTTCAGAAGACATTTACTTCATTAGAAACGTGGAGTCAGGGAATTCATTAAAGTTCAGGTATGTACATGTGTCTAAATGCATGTGTGTGTGTATTTCAGAGAAGTGTGTGTGCATCTTCACAGGCACTCTTCTACTGGTGGTTTCCATAGGCTGCGGGTCGGCTTGTCGATAGAGGCCTCTGTCTGTGTGGCTGTGTCCGCGTGAGAGGGAGAGGTGGAAGAAGCTCAGGGAAGGTGCAATGAAAAGACAACCCCTGCCAAACTCCCCGCTCCGCAGTTGATCCCGACACACGGGGGAAGCCCATGGTTTCTCCATGCTGGGCACGTGTGTCACTGTGACAGCAGTGGGATGGCGGGATGCTGGGAACCGCAGGAAACTGAGGTCTTCTTTCAGGACCAGCGTGGAGGAGGGGGGCCTCTTTCTGTGACAGTAGAAATGTGGATGGATAGTCTCTCTCTCTCTCTTTAAGAAAAACGACGAGAAGGTATGGCAGAGGGGAAAGTTGCTCTTTCCTCGTTCCTTATAAAAAGGCAATGCTTTTCTCAAAATCAATGAAGGTCACTAACAATCGGAGAATAGCCTTCAAAAGACATGCATGGCGCTGAGCCCTGGTGGCGTAGTGGTTGTGTGCGGGACTGCGGCCCACTGGGATGGAGGTTCAATTCCAACAGCAGCTCCACAGGAGTAAAGGCCGGGCCTCCTACTCCCACACAGTTTTTTTGATGCCCAAAGAAACAAAAAGCAAAGCAAAACAAAAGACATGCATGGCGCCTGGATGAAGACGACACTTGCACACCTAGAGGGGAAGGACAAGTGCCCCCACGGCCAGTTTTTTGATGCCCTTCTAACGCCCGTCAAATCCACTGTGAATGGGATGAATGGACTGGCCCCCATTCTCCTCTGGGAATAGAAGCAGGAGGAATACCAACGTGCTTTCCAGCTCCTGGGAGTAATTACGAGACACTTCTCCCTCTCCTCAGCATTTAAGTACATTAAAAAAGCCATGGCAATTAAACAGCCTTGTATTGGTGTACAGATACACAGATCATGCTGTCCATAAAAAAAATCATAGATAATAAAATGAGCATTCAAACTGAATGGCAAAATCAATTATTCAGGGGTTAAAAAAAACATGCAGAATAGGAGATCATTTTACAGCAAATACCACCATAATTTTCAGATATAGTCAAGAGTTGAGTATAAATTAAGGGAAAAAAAATTTTAACCTGGATGACAACGTGTAGGCCATTTGAATGACCTCTGAATACCCAATGTCGATGTGTAAATGCACTTGAGAGGAATGTGCCCCAGGCAGAACAGCCATACAGGAAATTACAACATCTCCGTGCTCACATAATCACCACAACAAATTAAAAGGCAAACAACAGAGCAGGAAAATGTTTGCAACAAATCAGACATATGTGTGTCCTCCAAGAACAGTGCCGGAGATAAAAAGATTCTCTCCTCTGGGCGGAAGGCAATTTCAGGAAAGAGGAGCGCAGGGCAGGCAGGAAAACCAACACAAGGACGCCTCACCCAGTTGGTGAACTTTACAGGTCACTGGAGCCCACTCTGTGTCAGGCATCTCAACGTGGTCTCCCTAAATAAGGAGAGAAGATCCTGCCGATCTCTCAGCTCTCATACACGATGGACGGCTGTGGAGAAACACAGGACCCAGGGCTCTTAATGGTCACTTCTGGTCAGCACAAGTGTGATCCTTGAGCTGGACATTCCAGCTGCAGTGCCGAGAGTCACCAGGGCAGGAACAAAGGTGGGTGAGGCCTGTATTGAGGCCCGGTGCCACCAAGGGCACCAGGCTGAGGTCTGTCAAGGCTGCATGGGCCCGGGGGCAAAGCAGTGGCCAAAGCAGCAGAAGATGGGCCCGAGAGAGGCTGACACAGAACCCCAGAGCCCCAACAGGGCCGGAAACCTGTGCGGTCAAGATGATCAGACTTGGAAAGTCTTAGAGCTCTCTGTTCCTACTGACACATTATATAGATACAGATATCATAAGAGTTTATCGTCAACTGTTTTAGATGAACCCCACTTGGTAAAGTGAGGAAATGTCTGGAAAAAACTGACAAGAGAAGAAATGGAGAGCCTGAACAGTCTGATCTCCATTAGAGAAGTTGAATTTGTGAACACTCAAAGAGGGGTCGGGGTGGGGGGGCAGACTTCCAAGAATCATAGGAAGATGGAATTGAAAGACAGTGGGATGTTTTTCGGTGTGCGTTCTGAAGGCCCTCAGAAAATCCCTCCTTCAGGGAAAGCTGCGGACAGTGTGATGGGAGTCCTCTCTCTGAAGGCTCCAGGAAGAAACCACCGCAGCCTGGTCCAGTCTGCCCAGAGCACAAAGGAGAGGGCATTTTCTGACTTGGGGCAGAGCCGATTTTAGAGAGCGGAGAGCAGGCGGCCCTGGTCCTTCGACTGTCTTGCAGGCTGAGTGCTGGCCATGTGCCCGTGCATTCCGCTGGTTTGTTTCAAGGCCACAATGCGTTGGCATCATCCCTGTGGCAGCCAGTGTTATGTACACGTGAAGATTTGTTGGCACGCAACTGTGGCCTGTGGGGTGCGACACGGCGTGAGGAGGACCGCCCTGTGACCTGGAGGCGCAGACTCACATTCAGCTTTTTCAGGAAGATAAGACTGAGGGAGGAGCAGGAATGGGGAGGGCAAGGGAACAGGTGTGTTTGTGGAGTCCAGAAACGGGGACATCCGGTGACAGGTGCGCAGAAAGCATCCGCCTTCCCCAGTGACTTCATTTACCGCCTTCAATTGTCTGAAGAGGGAGGAAAGTCATGTGGGATCCAAACTAGGAGCCGCAGAACTCCTTTGTCCACACTCAACCCCGGGATGCAAACGTGCGGCGAGCCAGGCAGGGCAGAGGGCTTCCTCAGTCTGGGCAGAGGTATTCACACAAGACAAGGCAACGAAACCATCGTATGCAGTAGTGAAACACTGAACCCCCCCCCCACACACACACCCGTGTCCTACCCCACCCCGATGTCAAGGAGGTGACAAGGACACTGTGTGGCAGCCCTCTCAAGAAGGCAACAGGGAGTGTCTGAGAGCAAGCACAGACTCCCCAAGTTTGGGAGGGATGGAAGAGAATGAGCCCTATTCACGAGTAGCCTAACTGTGTAATTCAAAAGGATCTACAGTAAAAGAATGACAATCAATAAGGGAATTGGGCAAGATTACCGGATACACGAAAGACGTATTAAAGTCAATTGTACTTTCATGTACTAAATAATCAAATAGAAAACCACTTTGCTGAAAAATGACATTATTTCTGGCAGGGGCAACACACCAAGACATCCTCAGGTTTGACGTGCTCGCATGAGAGGGGAGCACAATTCTCCAGGCTGAAAATGGCGCCCTGTCACCGAGTCCGAATCCAGGGTTGTTTCTGGTCCACAGATGTCCACAACCACGACCCCTGGGGACCCCTCCTGGCGGCTGGCGACCCTACAGGAGCCCTGGCGGCCCAGTGGTGACAGATTGTGCCTGCTGTGCAGAAACCACGCACTGCTCCTTGAGAGAGAGACAGGGTTTGGTGTCGACGCCCATGAAGAGTCTCAGAACCTCACAGGGGGCAGAGCCACCGTGCCCTTTGGGGTCACAGTTGTCCTTCTTTATGGGAGCAGACCGCTTCAGGTTCGAGCTGCTGACCCTGTGATCTGCAGCCAGATGAGTCACCTACTACGTCACCTGGGCTTCCAGCCAAGATGTCAGTTCCATGTCCAAATGGACATAGATTTAATCACACACACACACACACACACACACACACACACACACACACACCCCTCGCTGGGATCTCCTTGAAAAGTGAAGGCTGGATGTCAAGTTCATAAGGAAGCCCAAAGTGGCACAGCCAGCTGAGCCAGGCTCTCGGGAAGACACACACCCCATGATGTTCAGCCTCACTGCACATCTCTAGCCAGCTGTCCTAATGGCACGAGAATTGGCAAAGGGATCCATGTAACCAGAGTCCAGAAACAGAAGCCTGCCTGTGGAGACAGTGGCGGTCAAACTCCGGCACCTGAGAGGGAGTGGGTCATCCTCTGTCATCAGAAAGGACGCCAGGAGGTTGTTTGCTTCTCTGGCCAGCACAGACAGATATCTGGACCATAGGTGCGTTCATCCTCAGCCAGCTCAATCTCTTCCCAAAGGCTCAGTTGCCCACGCTGTCCCTTCTTGATGTCCAGCATTAGCCGTCTTGTTACCCTATGCTACCTCGGCCCTCGCTCCGTCAGAGCCCCTGCGGGAAGCCCCCCGTGCCAGTGCATCCCATCGAGGGCGCCCTCCTCCACTGTCCTTCATCCCCATGAATTCCCCTCAGCGCTTCTCTTACCATCCACCCTGTTCTGTGCAAGCTGCGTCACTAGCACGACAGCGGCAACTTCAACTCTATTTCTGCGCCAGTGACTTCTGCTCGCCTCTTTCCTTGGAAGTAAATCGAGTCCCCTGTAGAGCCCCAAGCTGTCTAATGTTTCAGGTGACCTTCTCTCCCAGCGACGAATGGCCAGAGTTGTCCTGGGCTGGAAATCTTACCACAAAGTTTTCAACCAACTTTCCTTTTAAGTTACAGACTCATACGTATTGAGGCGGACGGGAGTTCTCAATGAAGACTGCCCTTTCAAGCCATCACACCAGGAGTCCTGGTGGCATAGTGGCTACAAGTTGGACTGTGAGCCGAAAGGTCAGCAGTTCAAAACCAAGCCCTGCTCTGAGCGATAGAGACAGGATTTTCTACTCCTGTCAAGATTTACAGACCCAGAAGCCCTTGGAGGGAGTTCCACCCTGTCCTACAGGGTCACCAGAGTGTGGCATCGGCTGGACGGCAATGAGAAGGCGTCACACACCACTTGCCTGTCAGCCTGTGCTCCCGTGTTGTGTGAATAGAACAAAGAATTACTGCCTGGCTGATAATCAAGCAAGGCTTGCATCTGCGTTGTACCCTATCGCCATACTCATTTAATATGTGTGCTGAGCAAGTCATTGAGGAGCTGGAGCATATGAATACAGTACCAGGATTGGAAGGAGATTTATTAACAATCTTTGAGATGACGATGGCACAGCCTTGCTTGCTGAAGGTGAGGAGATGTGTGCACTTGCTGATGAAGACCACAGATTGCTGCTGGGTTAATCTAGGTAGACTGGAGAAAGAAATCCAGGGACAGTCGTGTGTGAGAGAGAGCTTTATCAAAAGAGCAATTGTGTATTGAAAAAACATGCCAGTCCAGCTCAAGTCCATAAGTCTGATAGTAGCCCAAACATCTGATACCAGTCTATAAATTCCTCTTCAGACTCACGCAACACATGTGATGGTGCCGAATGCAGGAAGATCAGAGGTAGTGGGTGGAACATTTGTGGATCCAGTGGTGGTAGAAGTATCTCAGCACTTGTGTGGGTCTTCACAGGGCTCCTCAAGCCCCAGGGCTCTGTCAGTACAGCTCCATGTGACTTGTCAGCAGGAAGACAAAGCAGAGGGAGAATATGTCCTGCCTTAAGGGAGGAAGAGAAGAAGTCCCAGAATCCTCATGAGAAGACCTCATTAGCTATGACCTGCTTGACAGGCTAGACTCCACCCCTTTGTTCAAAATGACAATAGATCATGTAATTGCCATGGCTGCCTTCAATACGGGCTATCACAATGCAAAGAAAATAAAAGTCCTCACAACTGAACCAACAAGTGGCATCATGATAAATAAAGAAAAGACTGAAATTGTCAAAGATTTCATCTTGCTTGGATTGACAATCAGCGCTCCTGGAAGAAGCTGTCAAGAGATCGAATGATAAATTGTTTGGATAAGTCAGTCGTATAAGACCTCTTTCACCCCTGGAAAGGCAAGGGTGTCACTTTGATGCACACGACTGAAGCCCGATTTTTCTTAGTTTCCTCATGTGCATGTGCAAGTCGGACAATGACTAAGGAAGACTGCAGAAGAATAGATACATTTGAATTGTGGTGCTGGAAGCACATTGAAAGTACCACGGACTGCTAGAAGGACAAACATCTGTCTTGGCAGAAGAACGGCCGGAGTGCGCCTTGGGGAGAGGCAAAGGATGGCAAGGCTCAGTCCCTGGAGGAGGACACCATGTGTGGTCGAGTGGAGGGGCAGGGGAGAGAGGAAGGCCTGTAAGGAGAGGGGCTGACACGTGGCGGTGCCCTGAGCTCACCTGGGAGGAGTGGTTCTGTTGTGTGTGGGTGCCAAGAGTTAGAACTGACTCTTGGGCATGCAACAAAAGGCATTCGGTCCTCTTGTCTGTCTGTCTGTGTAAAGGAGACGGCAAACAGCAGGGGCAGGTCACTCATAGGGCCTTCCCCTATGAGGCCTTCCCCTTCCTCTTAGGGGAAGGATCTTCCGTTACTTCCAAGGTGACGAAGGGATGTTCTTTGACGGCGCTGTCAGTGTCCTCGTGGTGTGCGCCTCCCTCCCACCACGTGCACATGGGCTGTTTCTTTCTGGCTCTGATTCGATCGTCTCTTCGATTCCCTGCTCACGGCACATGCGATCGTTGCTGGAGAGCCTCGATTGCAGAATTGACATCCGTGTGACTGCTTGGTGGTGGTTGTTTTCCTTTTGACATGATTAGGGGAGGTGATTTCTGTGTAGAGATAGGTCCTGCTGCCCATGTGTCCCAGGACAAAGAGGAGGCTCCCAGCTCCCTGTAAAGATCCAGGGTCTCAGAGCCCCTCTCCAGGGTCACGAGGAGTAGAGGCGGACTTGGTGGCAGGGGCCTTCGGGTCATCGAGGAGCCCAGGGGACAACCTGGAGTCAGAGTGACCACTCTCCGCTGTGCCATGGCTCACTGTGACAGATCGTCCAAGGGGGCAGGTGGGGGCTGCTCTGTGGGCACCTCCAGCGCATTCCTGCTCGCATTGGCAGCACTCGGTGCATGGAGTCCCTTCCCCAGGGGTCTTGGGACCCATCAGCACGAGCATCTCCCTGACAGTTTCCCGACCTCTGATAGAAAGCCTCCAAGCACTGTGTTGACGGAATCCTGGCTGGTGCGGAATGAAGTCGACAGAGGAGGAGTGGATAATGCTTAGCTCTGAACCCCAGGTCTTCTTCCACGCCAGGCTTAGGGAATGCTGCACTTCTGGGACGAGCGGGGCAATGCTTTCTCCTGTCCTGGCTTTACCAGGCCCACCCGAGTTGCTTTTGTGGTTGTTTCCCCATGTTTCAGCCAGTGTGGGTATCAGGATTGGTGGTTCCAGTTCCCGGCTCTGATTTGACCAGGAACGGGGGAGGCATGGAGAACCTGTGATTCCAAAACATCGGTAGGAAGTGCATCCCAGAAGATGATCTGTTGGGACATTGCAACAGACATGCTTGAGACATGACCAGATTCCCTCATCTTGAGGATGCGGTTTAATCGGACTTACTCCTGGCCTGGTCATCGAGAGGGGGCTGTGCATTGTCTGTAGACTCTTAAATCAGCTGCTGCCACCACTGTCGATTTTTCGCTCATCTTCTGCTTATTGGCTTCCTAGATTTAATATTGACTTTGGGATCATCAGAATGTAAGGGGAAAGACTTTCTGTTTGTTTGTTTGTCTGTTAAAGCATCAACTTCGGCCTTATAAATTTTAAAGTGGCAATTTATAATTTATATGATGCAGAGTAAAAAAGATAGATATAAAGGTCTCTTCATAGAACATTGAATGTCAAGATTTTTGTTTTTGTTTTTTAATATACCTAATTGATAAACATACTGTAATTTTAACAGGTCAAGATCTAACTTTTTTACTTCTTTATATTATACTTATTCTGTGAGGTTTTAAAAATATATGTTTTTAGTTTACTTAAATTCTCTTCTTTTAACCCATTTAGTCCCTTTATATGAATTATACGTACTCTATATACTTGCATATAAATCGAGATTTTCTTTCTTTTTTTTTTAGTATGGTATTCTTTCTTTTCTTTTTCTTTTTTATAGATCATTTTATTGGGGGCTCATACAACTTCCATCACAATCAATACATACGTCAATTGTTTGCATACCACATTTGCACACTTGTTGCCATCATCCCTTCAAAACATCTTCCTTCCACTTGGGCCCTCAGTACCAGCTCCCCATATTCCCCCTCCCTTCCCATATCCCTCCCCCATGAATCCTTAATAATTTACAAATTGTTATTTTTCGTATCATACACTGTCCGATGTGTCCCTTCATCCACTTCCCCGCAGTCTATACTCAAGAGAAGTCATATGTAGATCCCTGCAATTGGTCCCCCCTTTCTACTCCACCCTCCTTCCTCCCTCTCAGCATCACCACTACCACCAGTGGTCCAGAAGGGATCATCTATCCTGAATTCCTCACGTTTTCAGCTACAGTGTACATCCCCTGGTCTAGCTGGATTTGTCAGGTAGAATTGGAATCATGATAGTGGGTGGGAAGCAGCGTTTGAGAACTAGAGGAACGTTGCATGTTTCATTGATACTACACTGTACCTTGATTGGCTCATCTCCTCCCTGCAACCCGTCTGTAAGGGGATGTCACTTCACCTATTAATGGGTTTTGGATCCCCAATCTGTACTCCCCCTCATTTATAAAGACAGAATTTTAGTTCTTTGATGCCTGACATCAGATCCCTTGGACATCTTGTGGTCACACAGGCTGGTGTGCTTCTCCCATGTGGGCTTTGTTGCTTCTGAGCTGGATGGCTGCTTGTTTACTCAAGGCTTTAAGACCCCAAATGTTATAACTTTTGATAGCTGGGCACCATCAACTTTCTTCACCACATTTGTGTATGCACACATTTGTCGTCAGTGATCATATCAGGAAAGTGAGCATGCAATGATATGAATTTTAATTCTTGAAGCCTGATAACTGATCCTTTTGACACCTCGTGGTCACACAGGCTGGTGTGCCTCGTCCATGTGGGCTTTGTTGCTTCTGAGCTAGATGGCTGCTTGTTTACTTTCAAGCCTTTAAGACCCCAGATGCTGCATCTTTTGATAGCTGGACACCATCAGCTTTCTTCACAGCCTTTGCTTATGTACACATTTGCCTTCTGTGATCATGTTGGGAAGGTGAGCATTGTGGAATGCCAATTTAATAGAACAAAATGTTCTTGCATTGAGGAAGTACTTGAGTGGAGGTCCAATGCCCATCTGCTGTCCTAATACTAAACCTATAAGTGAATGCAAGTTGATCCACTTCCCCATCATCCTATATAAATATATTCACCTATTACATACCTGTACCTAGACCTCTATAAATGCCCCCCCCAGTTCAGAAAGACTTTTACACATAGAAATGTCCTCATTGGCTGTATTCCATCTTTATTGCATTGTTTAGCAAATTCTTTAAATCTGCTACTTTGTCTCTTTGCTAAAAGCTTAGTCATGAATTGGTAAAGGCTTATTGAGTGTGTCATAGTTTTACATTCAACAAATCATACACATTCTGATTCAACTCCTCTAATTCCATCAAGGTACCATGGCTTACCCCACTCTTAGGGTTCTCTAGAACAACGAAACCAGGACATTTACGATTAGATAGATAGATAGATAGATAGACTGATAAAGTTTATACAGCAAGACCGAATATAGCAGTTAATTAGTCCACAGCGCAGTATTGAGGGTTCAGTTCAATTCACATTTGTGTAAGAGTTAATATACTGAAAGTCCTTCAACTCTTGTGGGCTGCCAGTCCAAGATCAAATTCATCTCGGCCATGCTTCAGTCAAGCTGCTACCTATTTAAACTCTGCCCACATGTTCCTTTTGGCCTCCTTGGCACAATAAACCCAACTTCCACATCCACTTTCCCCATGTGTTCTGTGTCCTTGCCTTCTCCTCCCCTAACCCTCTGCGATCTGTCCTGGGGCGAAGACTGCCCTCCTGATCTTCAGTGGTCGGTATTCCTCACCTGGATGTGAGTTCTGTTCCAGATCTGACAGGTAAGGACTCAAAAGCTCATGGGTCCCACCAGTCTCTCAAGAATTGAAAACAGAACCATCAGCTTCCATGCCTAGAGATCTCTTGGTGATCCAGTCATACCCTGAGCATTGCCTGTGTGCTTCTTAGTAAATTTAAGTCTGGATGTTCCATTTCATTATTTTGCTTACAGGAAAAGGCAGTTGCAGACTCATTCCAGGTTTGATTATTGTCAGCTTTAACACTCTCATATGAGAAGTTTATAAAAATAAAATCGAAATCTTAATGCATCTCATCGCATTCTAAAAAAGGGAGGGGTTGAGGTCATTCAAATGAGGATAGAAATGGCTTACATGTTTGGTTTGTTAGTCTGTTTTCTTGGTTTAACCCCTTTTGACTCTAAGGATAAAAACAGGCTTTAGGGTAGGATAAAAAAGCTGATTATTGAAAGTGGTTGTTTATCTGTATACAAAATTGATGGCTCGTATCAAGGTAAAATGCAGAGCTTGTGTCTGTCCTCTCTGCAGTGGCGTAAAATGAATGCTGTTCATTCTGGCATTTAAAAAGCAACCCCACAGCTCCTGTCTCATTTGAAAGAAAAGGAAGATGCTTGCTCATGAACGGGCCTGCCCTCCTTTCCACAGACAGACGTGGAAGACTCGGTGTCATTGCTGTGAGCCAGGATGGGGCCACGTGGACCCGCGGGCTTCTTCGTCACCGTGCTCCCTTCCGCCAGGAAGAGCCTTCCTAATGCGATACTGCATTTGTCACCTTGGTGACCGGTCTTCACGGTTCAGGCTGACATGAACCCCTTGGTCCAAATTAGTCTCTTGCCTCTCCACTCTCATTTCCTCGCGGCTTACAAGAAGTCTTGTTTCTTCAAAAAGAGACGGCTCAACCAGTTGTTTCAAGATTTTAGTGACCCTTTCAGGAGTTAGTAATCTTTTGAAAGTCTTTTCTTCAGCCAGTATTATTATGGCTGTGGTCAGTGGTCTAGAATGCTGAAGCGCTATGTCAGGGGGTCCTGGTGGTGCGCGTGGTGTTAAGCCTTTGGGCAGCCCACGGCAAGGTCAGCAGGTCAAAACCACCAGCTGCTCCGTGGGGAAAAGTGGAGACTTTCTGCTCCCTTAAAGAGTGACAGTTTCAGAGACTCACAGGGGCAGTTCCACCCCATCCTGTGGGGTCTCTGAGTCGGTTCAACTCGAGTGCTGTCTCAGTTGTAGCTAGAGTTGTTGTTGTTATTGCATTGAATTATCCCAAACTTATACTGACCCCGCCCCCCGGAAAATAGAAGGGAACCCCTGCCTCCCAGCCAGGTCTTAGCCCGCTCGCATATACCTACCTTGCCAAGTTTGATAGCCTCTCTTGCAGCCACTCTGTCACTTCATCTCGTTGAAGCCTTCCTTTTTCATTAGCCGAGCCTCCCTGTGGTGGTCATGTATTCATGATTGGGATGTCGGGGTGGAGTCTGGCCTGTCAATCTGCAGAGAGCCAATGAGTAGCCAGTGAGGCCTCTGTGTGAGCCTGGCTTTCTCCTGAGAATTCTGGGAAGTCTCATGGTATTTCCCAATTGGAGAAGAGAGACGTGACTCCCAGTCTCTGAGATGACGAACTACTGAGAAGACAAGATGACAGCATGCTGATCGATCCCGATTCCTGGAGAATGGAGGAGCAGGAGGAGAAGCCACATGGGCTTGCCCGGATGGAACCAGACCTCTGGGGCTGGAGAAGCCATAGAGAGACCCCTGCCAGTGCTGAGATGCTTCTACCACCAATGGATACTGCTGATGGACCCTGAACCCTGAAAATGAGAAGCCATGGGGAGACCCTTGCCAGTGCTGGGATGTCTCTACCCCAGCTGGATACACAAGACTCTGCACCCACTGGCCTGTGACTTCGTGAGTCAGAAGGAGACTTTGTAGACTGGTATAAGGCATATGGGCTAATATCAGATTTATGACCTTGGACTTCACTGGGCTGGGATGCTTTCTCAACGTCCCATTCCTCTTGTATATAAACCTTTCCCTTATATCCATATGCGTGTCTATGAATTTGTTTCTCTAGTCTACCCGGACTAACACTCTCCCTCTTACCAGCATCATGTCCTTCTTCAGATTCTGTTCCTCCCCCCTAACTGTGTCAGTGAGAAGCCTTCACTATAAGCCACAGAATCAAACTCTCTCAAATAAACAAAGAGGATGTTGAATGGAGATGGGATGTTCGGGGAGTGGTGTTTGAATGGATCTGATGGATGTGGAGTGGATCTTGAATGGATCTCAGATAGTGGCTGAGTGGCTTCTGAGTGGATCTTGAATGGATATTGATTCTCTCGGAATCTTGAGACGCACTGGAGCACTGGAGCGGGAGTAGAAACAAAATCCCACTCCTCCACCTGACACAAAGTTCTCTTGCAGAATCAGTCTTGTGAGCGTCTGATTACTGACCCTGAGGGACACTGGATGCCCCTCCCTGAGACGCTGCCAGAGTTAGCCATGGACACACTCACACCAGCAGGCTGCCCCTCACTCCACTGCACCCCCCTCCCCACTGCCGTATCTCCTCCACCTAAGTCCCCCTCTTACTTTGTGTCCCAAACTGCAGAATTAGCCATCTTGGTTACCTGTGCGCTCCCCCACCCCCACCCCATGTGTGTTCACAGTGGCCAACACCCGGGGATTCTTGCAGGTGGCCTTGCCAGCCTTTACCTTGGCAGATACACTGGCCCCCTCTGACAACCGTGGAAGGTGAAGACCCCCCAGGCTTAGGTGTGGCACAAGTCCCAGCACCCCAGGCTGACAGGAGTGTCCTTTCTCCACCCCCGGGGCTAGCCACACCCCCTCCTCCCCCACCGCCGCCCCTCATAGGCTTGTCCTAGAGAGATGGGGGTTGTGCTCCCATCACAGGCCGCGCTGCTGAGAGACTGCGGCTGGGAACTGTGCCGTGGCTCCAGTGGAACGCTGGCTTGGCCCGTGAAATCCAAACACTTCCTGCTTTATTTATTTAAGATAGGAGCAGGCATCGTTTGTGTTCGGGTGGCATATGGTGCTAAGATTTTATCATACTTTCCTACAAAGGGCCAAGAAACTTCCTCCGCTTGACAATGTGTGTTTATAAACAATGGGCTCCCAATGACTGGTCCCATCTGTTAGGTGAGCACCATGCGTGTAGCAAGTGCCATCGTAGGTGGGGGAAACTTGCCAGCCTCTATCTACCTCTCCTCGCCCCGCCCGTGAGACATCAGGCAGACAGGACGGCAGAGAGCAGCATGTGCCTGATTGCAGCTTCTGTGCCTGTTCCTGTCTGGTGTTTGAAAGCCGCGCTGTTCTTGTGGATTTATACGCAGAACGGTGCTGGAAACTCATGAGAACTTAAAATCTGTTCAGGATCTAGCCCCCCCCAAAACAAACAGGAAATTGTCGCAGGGATAGCTGTTGCGAAAGGAGGTTTTCAAAAGATCAGGGGGAAAATCTCTTGATCTTTTAATTCCGTATTTCCTAAGAACTTTGGAAGCACCCCCTGCCCCCATGGTGTGGTGATGTGGGAGGAAGCCGAGGCTTCTCTGGTAAAGAAACCCAGAGAGGCGGTCGCTGTGAGTCAGATTCCACTCGGAGACAGGGAGTTTTCTCAGAAGGTTGCTTTGCAGTGGGACAAATGCCCTTGGCCTCCTTTAAGCCTCTGTTCCTCTGGTTTGTGACACTGCATTTCCTGAGACTTCGGCTGACTTTGTCTTAACCTAACCCATCTTTATCATAATTACAGTATAGAATAATCAAGGCTGTTCACCCCCGAGTCTTGATTGGTAATTTACATGCATGGCATTGACTCCTTGTGTTCAACTGATTATCTACACCAATTATTATTATTATTATTATTATTTTGGTTGTTTGTCAGGGATGAACTCACCCTCCTCGACCGGCATAAAAATTCAAAGATGAACACTCAGCACTATTAGTTTTTTTTCCCTTTTCACCGAAGCTCCTATTAATTCTATCGTAGGAATTCAAGAAGGTCAGCTGGGGGAAAACACACTTTGATTAATATTTGCTTAATGTAGAATTGCCAGTATTGTCCAAAGGTTTTGTCCGCTCGAAAATACTGCCTACCTGGTCCTTTTCGGGGGCTGACTAATTGGATGTACTTGAGTGAGAAAGACGAGCAATTAGCTGGGCATCAGTGATTTCAAGGTGCACTTGGGAAATGAGCACAGAAAGCCTACCAGAGACGTGGCCCTCTCCCTGACATTTAGGGAGTTTCTCCGATTCCCACCCACGTTCTCGCCGTGTTTGGCCTGTAGATCACTGCCCAGAACATCTTTCCTCCGCAGGCTCCCCTCGCCATGCCTCCTTCCTTCCTTTTGCAGAGAACAGGCCGCGGCCCGCCTGGGTTGACCTCTTAGGCTCTTGCCTTGCCAGAAGCCAAGCCTCACACTTGCCCCCCTGCCCTCTGGATTTGTCTGTTGGGTCTGGCTCCTGGTGCCCCGCCCCGCAGCGCCCTCACCAGACTGGCTCTTGCTGTGGCCACTGACCAGCCGTCTTGTTGTGGGGAGGGGGGACTGTTTCTTGCTGTTCTTTTTGCTGGCCCTCCGCTTCATCAGGCATCTTGTCCTGCTCCTGTCCATCTCGGGGCGTGAGATGACGCCTCTCCGTCTGCACTGCTAAGGAGCGTCCTGGCTGTACGTTTCACAAGGCAGACGCACTCCTTCGTTGCAGGCCCTGGTGTCTTCCGTCCTCCTCACCAACTCCGTCACCTACTC
>PVJH01021611.1:0-38341 GCA_004026705.1 Nesogale talazaci
GGGGGAAGGTTGAAGGGGAAAGGGAGGGGGGCCCATATCAAGGGCCTAAGTGGAGGGGCAGATGTTGGGAGAATGTCGATGAGGACAGGCAAGTGGGGGTAACTATGTCTTGAACTACATATGATGGAAAGCGATGTATGAGTGCCCAAGAAAATGATAAATTAAAATAAAAAAAATTCTGTTTGTGTTTTGTTTAGGGCATAAGCAATGAAAAGATTTGGGAAATGTATTTCGAAACCTGCCCAGGACATCCTACAGGAAGCTCCGTTCATTCCTTGCCTTTGCCCTGGCAGTTGCTACAGCATTATCTGCAAAACGTGCTGCTGTTTTTATGAACATCGAGTAAAGAGAGTAAAGAGGCTTCTTCAAGAATATATCCAGGGATACACCACTTTTTAGAAGATGTCCCCAAAGTCTAATAATAATAATATCCTCATTTCCCTTCTCCTTCAGAGTCCAGAACATATGGAGCCAGTGGTTCATAGGGACAGCTACTAACTGCAAGGCCAGGATTTGCGTTCATCCAGAGGCCTCTTGGGAAAGAGGTCTGGTGATGTGCTTCTGAAAGAGGGTCAGCCATTGCAAAGCTTATGGAGGCCAGTTCTGCTCTGACCGGTCACTCGGAGTCGCCGGCAGTCAGGACTGATTCAACGGAAACTGGTGGAGGTAGGAGTCAGACTGAACATGAGCCACCACCTCACCAGACAGCTGTTTTCATGCCAGCCCCTCACGCAAACCCAGACTTTGCTGTATTTCTTAAAAGACTGATTTGCTTTCTTTTAAAATTTTTTATTTATTATCAACAGACCACTTTATTGAGAGCTCTTTACAGCTCTTATAACATTCCATACATTAATTGTATCAAGCATATTTATACATATGTTGCCATCATTACTTTCTAAACATTTACTATATTTAGCCCTTAGTATCATCAGCTCCTCTTTCTTTAAAAAAAATTTTTTTATTGGGGGCTTGTACAACTCTTATCACAATCCATCCATCCATTGTGTCAAACACATTTATACATTTGTTGCCCTCATCATTCTCAAAACATTTGCTTTTTCTTGAGCCCTAGGTATCAGTTCCTCATTTCCTCCACTCCCTCCCAACCTCTCTCCGTCATGAACCCTTGATGATTTATAAATTATTATTAGTCATGTCTTACACAGTCCAATGTTTCCTTTCACTTACTTTTCTATTGTCCACCCCCCAAAGAGGAGCTTATATGTAGATCCTTACAATAAGTTTCCTCTTTCTACACCACCTTCTCTCTACCCTCCCAGAATCACCACTCTCACTACTGGTTTGGAAAGGTTCATCTGTCCTGGATTCCTTGTGTTTCCAGTTCCTATCTGTTCCAGTGCACATCGTCTGGTCTAACCAGATTTGTATGGTAGGATTGGGGTTATGAGAGTGGGGGGGAGGAAGCATTTAAGAACTACAGGAAAGTTATATGTTTCATCATTGCTACACTGCACCCTGACTGGTTCATCTCCTCCCCACAACCCTTCAGTGAGAGGGTGTCCAGTTGCCTACAGATGGGCTTTGGGTTCCCACTCTGCACTCCCTCTCATGCACAATGATATTATTTTTTGTTCTTTAATGACTGATACCTGATCCCTTTAATACTTTGTGATCACACAGGCTGATGAGCTTCTTTCATGTGAGATTTGGTACTTCTGAGCTAGGTGGCCACTTGTTTATCTTTAAACCTTTACGACCCCAGATGCTATATCTTTTGAGAGCCAGGCACCACCAGTTTTCTTCACCACATTTGCTTGTGCACCCACTTTGTCTTCAGCAATTGTGTCGGGAAGGTGAGCATCATGAGATGCCAATTTAATAGAACAAAGTATTCTTACACTGAGGAAACTTGAGTAAAGGCTCAATGTCCATCTGATACTAAAGCTATAAATATATGCACATAGATTATTTCCCCATCATCATATAAAAATATAGTTACATATGTACATGCCTTTATTTAGACCTCTATAAATGCCCTTTTCCTCCTAGTTCTTTCCTCTATTTCCTGTTGCTTTCCTCTTGTCCTACTATCATGTTCAGCTTTCATTTGGGTTTCAGTAATTCCTCTCAGTTACATTGGCTTTGATCAAGCTCTGTCAGTCCTTTTACAACTCCTTGTCACTGATTTTGGATCTTTTGCTGTTTCCTTGTCAATGGGTTTGTTAATACCACTTCCTTTCCCCCACCTCCCCACCTCCCATGTGCCCCCAGAACCATCTTTCCCATTCTTTTTTCCTTCAGTTTGTTTATCCTGCCTATCTTATCTAGATAGACCTGCAGAGATAATATGCACGAAAACAAACAAACAGAGCAAAACAAAGCAACAACAACCAAAAAACCAATGACACACAAAAGAAAAGCTCATAAACAGTTCAGGGGCTGTCTGTTGATCTTTAGGAGTGGTTACTTGTAGAGTCGGATGGGGTTCCATGGCCTGGCCCCAAAGTCTGTTTTTGGTATTCCCTTGGGTCTTCCTTGCTCTGCTCCCCTTGCTGTTCCCTTAGTGCTTTGCCTCGGATGGTGGGGTCAGATGGGGCACAATTCCCCTGTAGGCTATTGGTCAGTGAGGGATGTCAGGTCTCATGAAACAATATGGTTCTCTCTGTGCATTGGCTGTTCTTAGTAGGTATATGGTCCTCAAGGCTTGGTGGGCCAGGATGTGCTCCACTCTCTCTTTCATTTGCTCCCGTGTGCTCTGGTCAGACACGTCCCTCTCCCTGAGCTGTAGCTTCAGTGTTGTCCTCTGAAGTAAATTCTTCTGGGGGAGGGGGAGCTGTCCATGTAGTTGGGTGTGGGGCTGGCCCCTCACACTACTTCTACTGCTTCTGTGTTTCATACTGGTAGGTTGCATTCACATCTTGGAGCACTCGGTTGAAGTCTGCTCCCTCTTTCCCTTAGAGATATAATTAATCCCCTCCCCTTGGGTCGGTTAGTGCCGTGTTCCCCAACTACGCATTTCTTTGTTGTTGTTTTTTATTCCTCCCCCCTACCTCAATTTTAGTCATCATATGTATCCATGGATTTGGCCTAGATTTGGTCTGGCCCCTGCCATAATCCTGGAACCTCACCCCAGGATTGTTTTTATATAGCAACTTTTTCCCTATACCCCTTTTGCATTCTTTTTAAGCTTACCTGAGGGGACTTATGTTGTACTTGTCCTTTTGTGCTTCGCTTAGCATAATTTCCTCCAGTTCTTCCCATGCGTGTTCGTCACTGCTCTTTAGTGATGTGTAGTATTCCATTTGTATATATGTACCATGGTTTTTAAATCCATTCATCAGTTGATGGATATTTGGACTGTTTCCAACTCCTTGTAATTGTGAACTGTGCTGTGATGAACATTGGAGCACAGATGCCTGGCCGTGGTTTGTTTCTTGCCTCTTCTGGGTATATATCCAATAGGGGGATTGCTGGGTCATATGGCAACTCAATTTCCATATGAAATTTCTATATAAAATCTGTTTTAGATATTGCCAAGTCGATTTCCACAGTGGATGTACATACCTACAGATCCATCAGCAGTGGATGAAAGTTCCTACTGTCTCCCCACCATCCTTCCAACACTTGTTGCTTTCTGATTTTTTGAATTGGGTTATCTTTGAGGGTAGTAGGTGGTATCTCATTGTTTTAATTTGAATTTCTCTTGTGGCTAATGATAGGGAACATTTTCTCATATGCTTATTGACCATTCCGGTTCCTGCCCTTGTGAAACTTCTGTTTAGGTCCTTTGCCAACCTTTTCAGTGAGCAATTATTTTTTTTCTTTGTGGAAGCTATCAGGGTATTGTAGATTTTAGTAATGAGACCTTTGTCTGATGTGTTATTATGAAAGATGTTTTCCCAGTTCATGGGCTCTCTTATTACTCTCTTGGTGAATTCTTTCTCTGTACACAGCTGTTTTACCTTCCGTATAACCCACTTGTCAATTTGTTACTCATCTGTATTGCTGTCCTTCCCAATTTCTGATAGCCTATGTATTCCCTGTGCCAAAGTTCTAAGGTTGGTCCCAATTCCCTCATTGATGGCTCTAATAGTTTGGGCTTTCACCTCAAAGTCTGTGATTCACTTTGAGTTTATTCTTGTGCATGGAGTGAATTAAGGGTCTTGCTTCATTTTTCTACAGGTAGATATCCATTTTTTTCCATCACCACTTATTGAAGAGGGCATCTGCTTCCCATTTGATATTTTGGGGGCTTTTATCAAAGATCAGTTGTCTGTATCTAGTGTTTTTATTTCTGGATTTTCAGTTCTTTTCCATTGGTCTGAGTATATGTCATTATACCAATACCATGTGGCTTTGACCACTGTAGCTGTATAATATGTGCTAAAGTCAGATAAAGCAAATCCTCCTACTGTGTCCTTCTTCTTGAAGAGTTCTCTGCTAATTTAGAGCTTCATATGAAGTTGGTAATCATTCTTTTTCCATTTTTGAAGAAAGATGAGGGCAATTGAATCAGCTTGCATTAAATTTATATAGTGCCTTGGGCAGAACTGACACCTTTATTATATTGAGTCTTCCAATCTGTGAGCATGGGATATTCTTTCATTTGTTGAGGTCACACTTGGTTTCTTTTAATAGTGTTCGGTAGTTTTCCTCATATACATTTTTTGTTCTTTTAGGATACCCCTAGGTATTTCATTTTGTGCTTGGCTATTGTGAAGGGTACTAACTTTTTGATCTTCTTTTATGTAGTCTTATCCAATGTGTAGGAGTCCGATAGACTACTGTTTGTTGATTTTGTATCCTGCCACTCTGCCATATTCCTCGATTGCTTTCAGTACTTCCCTTAGGAGATTTTGAGGAGCTTCCATATGTAAAATCGTATCATCTGCAAATAACGATAATTTCTCCTCTTCCTTCTTTAGGTGAATACCTTTGATGTCTTTTCTTTGCCTTATGTTGTTAGCTAAAACCCCCAGTATGCAATAAATAAGAGTGGGGACAAGGGGCATCCTTGTCTGGTCCCCTTTTTCAGTGGGATTGTGTTAATCTTTTCTCCACTGACTCCACATTGGCTGTTGGTCTTTTACATATAGCTTGTATTATCTTAAGGAATTTTCCTTCCATTCCTATCTTCTTGAGTGTCTTAAACAGGAACTGGTGTTGGATATTGTCGAATGCCTTTTCTGCATCTGATGGACTTAAAAGTTTTTCATGTCACTGTGGTGAATGTTGAACCATCCTTGCATCCCTGGTATAAAGCCCACTTGGTCATGGTGCACTATTTGTTTTATATACCTTTGTATTCTATTGGTCAGTATTTTGTTAAGGATTTTTGCATTGGTGTTCATTAAGGATATTGGTCTGTAGATCTCAATTCTTGTGGAATTTCTGCCTGGTTTCGCTATCAGAGTTATACTAGATTCATAGAAGGAGTTTGTGAATTTGCTGTCTTTTTGTATGTCCTGGAAGAGTTTGTGTAGGACTAGTGTCAGTTCTTCCTTGAATGCTTGGTAGAATTCTCTTGTGAAGTCATCTGGTTAAGGGGATTTTTTTTGCTGGTAATATTTTAATAACCTTATCTATTTCTTCTATTGCTATGGGTCTGTTGAGATTCTTAATGTCCATTGGGGATAGTCGAGGGAGGAATTGTTTTTCCAAATATTTGTCCATTTCTTTCAAGTTTCTGAATTCACTGGAATACAGTCCTTCATAGTACTGTGTAACTATTCTTTTGATTTCATTAGGGTCTGTTGTAAAGTCCCCTCTTTCATCCCTCATCCTTGCTACTAAAATCTGTTCCCTCCTTTGATTAGATTTGGCAGTATTCTGTTGATTGTTTCCGTTGTAAAGAATCAACTTTTAGCAGCATTTTCCCCATAGTTTTCTTATTTTCACTTTCCTGAATCTCAGCCCTGATTTCATTATTTCTTTTCGTTGGCTATCAGTAGGATTGACCTGTTGACTCTCTTCTAGTTGCTGTAAATTTTGTGCCAGCATGTCAATTTCTAAATCTCTCTTCCTTTTTCACGTATGCATGTAGTGCTATGAAACTTACTCTGGGGGGAGGAACTTTCTCAGATAACTGCCTTTGCTGCATCCCATATGTTTTGGTACGTCATGTTTTCATTCTCATTGGTTTCTAGAAATCTCTTCTTTTTTTAAAGGGTCATTTTACTGGGGGTCCATACAACTCTTATCACAATACATACATCAATTGAATCAGGCATGTGTGTACATATGTTGCCCTCACTCGTTTCTAGACATTTACTTTCTATAGAGCCCTTGGTATCAGCTTTTTTCCCCTCCTCCCTCCCCGACAAATTTCCTAATTTCATCTCTGATCTGGGCCAGTACACACTCCTTTTGCAATAGTTATTCAATCTTCAATTGTTTGCTCTTATATTCTTCATCTTTCTTTTGTTGATTCCCAGTGTTATGGCACAGTGGTCAAATAGAGAGGTCTGTATGATATTAATGTGCTTAAATTTATGGAAATTCACTTTATGCCTCAATATGTGCTCTATCTTTGAATATGTGCCATGTGGATTCGAAAAGAATGTGAATATTTTGTATTTGGATGCAAAACTCTTTATCAGATCAAATTATAGTGTTATATCTCCAGTCTCCTTTTTGAATTTCTTTCCCTCTGATCTTTCTCAGAAAATGGTGTATTGAAGTCACCTGTTAAAATTGTTGAGGCTGTGCTTTCTTTTTTTATCTTTTGGAGTGTTTGGTTTTTCTATTGAAAAGGATTCTCATTTGGGGGATGTATGTTTTGTGTGTGTGTGTGGGTGGGGGGGGGTATCACTGCCCGGGTGGAGTAGGAGGCCCAGCCTTGCTCCTGGAGAGCTGCTGCTGGATTTGAACCATCAGCCCTGTGGGTCGCAGTCCCGCACACAATCACTATGCCACCAGGGCTCATTCCAGGAGATATATGTTTAAAATGTTTATTGGTTCCTTGTCTAATGTTTCCTTGAACATTATAAAGTGTCCCTCCTTAATTCTTTGTATGGTTTGCACTTTGAGGTCAATTTTATCTGAGATTAAGATTGCTACTCCTGTTTTTTTTTAAAATTGTTGTTTGCTTGGTATGCCTTCTCCAGTCTTTGATTCTCAGCCTATTTTTGTCTGTAGTCTTGAGATGTGTCTCCTGTAGGCAGCAGATTGATGGGTTGTGTTTTCGAAGTCAGCCTCCTAGCCACAGTCTTTGTGTGTGTGTGTGGTCATCACTGCCCCCTGGTGGGAGTAGGAGGGCCAGCCTTGCTCTGGAGCGCTGCTGCTGGATTTGAACCACCAACCCTGTGGGCTGCAGTCCCACACACAACCACTATGCTACCAGGGCTCAGCCCCATAGCCTCAGTTCAATTCGTCCAATTTGTTCAGTTTTTTAATGCCTGAGTTCAATTCATTGATATCCAGGGTTAGTATCTCCATCTGTGGCCTCTGTGATATCATCTTATGTGGGAACAGGTCTGGCATGCAGGGAAGGGAGGGCAATGGAGTCAACCAATTGTGCATACAGACTCCAGAGACCGGCTCGGTGGCATAGATCTAAGTTTATTACAGCTTTTGCAAGGTTATTATGGTTTATTTTAAATCATTTTATTGGGAGCTCATTCAATTATTATCACAATCTAAACATACATCCATTGTCTCAAGCACATTTTTTTTGAATCACTGCCCTCTGGTGGTGGGAGTAGGAGGCCCAGCCTTTGCTCCTGTGGAGCTGCTGCTGGAATTGAACCTCCATCCCAGTGGGCCGCAGTCCTGCGCACAACCACTATGCCACCACCGGGGCTCAGCCCGTTATTATGCTTTATTAACCAATCAAATAACTTCTTTGACCTACTTCCTTAACATTCTTACAAGGTTATAGGTTTGCAACATTTTTGTTCATGTTTGTTGAAGTTTGCTTGGGTTGTCCTCTAGGTCACTGGTGTGGTTCTCTGTCTCCACCAGTTGATGTGCAAAGCTCATGAGTCTGCTACTAGTTTTTGTTATCCTAACCTCTTGTCTTTCCCTTTGTTGTATGAATTTATCTTCTCTATCATTCTATGCTTTTTCTGAATTGTTTCCCTCATATCCTTTTTGACTCCAAGCAGCATTCTTAACATTTCTGTTTGTGGTAGATCAATGTCTGCTTCATTTATGCACGTTGTTAGGTTTAGGACACCTTCTGCTGTTGCCTTTTGTTTCTCCTGTATTTTTGTTGTTGTTTAAGTCGTTGGGGTTGATTGCTGTGTGCATTGCATTATTTTAGAGGATCCAGGTGTCATTTCCAGGGAGTTGAAGAGCACTGGCACTCTCTGAGACACTTGTAGGAATGCTTCTTTGAACTGCCTGCAGCTAACTTTACTATGGAATTGGCCTACCATTTTACCTTCCTGTGATTTCACTCTTTCTCTAGTCAACCTGTATTCTGTTATTTGGAGGGCAAGTTGAATGGTCTTCTCAGGGGATGAGGTTGAGTTGTTGTGGACCCACAAGGATGGTGCTGTACTGGGTGACCTCACTAGAAGCCTGCTGGTATGACTCAGGGCAACTTGGGGCACCACAGAGGGTGTGTGGAGGTTTCTGCTGCAATGGGAGTGCCACAGAAGGCTGGTGGGTTGCCTGCTTTGGTGTAGAGCACTACGAATGGTGGGCGGAATTGTCCTGGTCAGGTAGATTGCTGTGGACATTGGGCAGAGGTTCCCACAGCAGTGTGGAACATTGACCAATGTTAGCTGAACTGCCTTAGGCCCAACAGCCGCCTGGAGGACGTTCTCTCAGTCATGTGGAACCACTCAAGCACACAAGCAGGATTTCCCCCAAAGAAGGTGGGCAGGATTTCCCCAGCCAAGTGTTAAGCACTGTAGAGGGCAGGCAGGTAGAATATCCCTGGGAAGAAGTTGGGCAAGATATCCCTTGGCAGAGGGTAGGTGGGCTGGCTTTTTCCAGCCTCAGGTCACACTGCAGAGGGTAGACCTCTATCAGCTGGGTGGAGGGCAGGCATAAATGCCTTCGGCTAAGGAGAGTGGTCTGGAGTTCTGTAGTGGAGTGTGAGAAAAGGGAAGAGAAAAAGGAAAACAGAACAAAACTAAGCCCACTGAGACTGTAGGGAGATCAAAGGAAGTGAGGAAAATAAAAGTAACAATAAAGCTGAGCCTGGATCCCTTACAGTGAGGCTGACGGGGTTTAATGCCTGCCCTGAGGTGGTGGCAAGCTGGGACTGTGTTGAGATTAAAGCCCCTGAACTGGGTCCAAATGATCTTGGCTCCACCTGAGACAGTGGCTGGACTAAGGTCAAGGCCTAGCCAGCCTCTACTGTTAAGGCAAAAGCCTCCATTCCGTCAAAACCTTGTGGATCTGTGCCTACACATCTTTATGATGCTCCTCCTGCAACCTGGCAGTGTGGAATTTCCCTTAGTAACTCTCTTGTGATGATTTCTTCAGAGTCCCTCTGGTATGTGTTATGGCATGTAATACGCACCAAGGAATTTCAACCCTAAATGAGGTACTATTTTGGTCAATGGATGTCAGCCAGCCTCTACTGATGGTTCTCCACAAGACTGACCCAACAAGTTCACAAAGTAGTAGTTAAATGGCAGAGATTGAGGAGATGGGGACCAATAATTTTTACCCAAGCCTAGTTACTTCCACTGCCAAATGTCCTGTCAGCCAGAGATGAGACCTCAGTATGGCTCCATCCCTCCAGTGTTCGTCACATTGGACCATTCACTCCAGAAGAGACAGCAATTGAGAGTCTTCAAAGGTCATAAAAAATGGATGTCTTTTATCAGCCTTGGACATTTCAAACACAGATACCTGAAGGGCAGGGGCCACATACTGATCTCCCAGCAGAGGAAATTAGGCACAGCAGTGTGCTACAGTCGTTTTTGTGTATTAAGTCCACACCTGCCAAAGCTCTAGGAGGAATCAGTCTGGCCGTCCTGTTTCTTATAACATTTTATTGTGATTTGGCAAGGGGTTTACATATTAGATCACCATTTTTGCACAATTTAAATTCATCAAACCTACCAATGGCTTGCTCTTTTAAGTCTGGAAATCTCTACCCTCTAACCACCGAGAGCAGCAGACTTTTTAAAATTAATTACCTAAAAATAACTTGATGGACTTAAATTCAAATCAGACCTATTTTGCTTGCTACTACCAGAATTGTTTGTTTATGGGCTGGGACTGGAGCCTCTTGTCTTATTCTGCTCTCTCTAGGAATCTTCCAGTGTGATGAAAGAGATGCATGTCCAGGATGCCTGCTCAGCCTGCACGTGAAGCGTATATGTCTTCCATGTTTTGGAGAACAAGATATAAAATATTCTTTTTCAAACTCAAGCCAATAAGATGGGTTTCATCCCACCACTGCCATTATCAGTTTTCTGAAATGTTTTCCTAATAAGGCCCCATGCTTGTCCTCAGTCTTTTGAGAAAATTTATCAAGATCACCCTTTGGTCCCAAAAATACAGTTGCCATCATCTTCCAAGTTGATCTCTCTGCCTTGAGTTTGAGATCACCTCAGAGCATTCTCAGTTCTGATTGGATCTTTTTTATTTTTGCATCACAGCCCTTTGGTGGTGGAGTAGGAGGCCCAGCCTTTGCTCCTGTGGAGCCACTGCTGGAATTGAACCTCCAAGCCAGTGGGCCGCAGTCTCACGCACAACCACTACGCCACAGGGCTCAGCTCTTTTTTTAAAGGCACTTAAACAAGTGTCTTACTGAGAAAACTTGCCTGCGCCCATCCATTTTGCATCCAATTGATTTTAAAGACATGCTTATACGCTTTGTTTGGGATACACTTATGCAGGTATGAACTGGACTCCAAGAAACAAATTTTACTTACCCTTGTATCTATTGTTTGCCACTTTTACCACTTAAAAGTGACATTAATTGTATTCACCATGTTGTGATACCATCACAACTAATTTTCCTGTTTTTACGTTTTTAAGAACTCTCATCCCCCCTTCTGTAAGAAACAGGAAGCTCTTCAGGCTTCTCTCTGGTCCTCGCTGTTGTTAAGGGGTCAAGTTGGTTCTAATTTATGGCAGCCCATGAACAACAGAACTCAGCACTGTCTTGCCCTGCGTCTCCTTGTGGACATTGCTCTTTTTCAGCCCTTTGTTGCAGCCATTTGGTCAGTCCATCTTGTTGAGTCTCTTTTCACTGACTGTACACTGTCCCAAACATGGTGTCCTTCTCGGAAGATTGTTCTCTCTTGACTCGTAAATGATCCTGTAAGGACAGAGGATTGCTCCATCACAGGAGTTCCAAGGTTATACATCTTATATGTAAAAATTTTTAGACATTTTATTACACATCCTGCAACAATGGTCTAGATATATTAGAGTTGCACAATCATAATTTTAGGCTTTCTTCACTCGTACTCAATACTAGCTTCCCATTTTCTTCCAACCTCCCACTCACAACCCTAAGAAATTTATTCTAGAGTTACCTATCCTGGACTTCAAACAAAGAAAATCATAACAAAACAAACCCAACAACAAAACAAGCACAGAAAACGCTCTATGTAAAAGAGCAGGAAATAATAAAAACTAGAATTTTAAGATCAGTCAAAAGGGAAAGCAAATGATAAGGTGATAAATTTCAACTTAACCACATTTGCATTAATCCATTTCCTAATGCACTGTCTGAAAGGAAGGCTATTCATATGCCTGGTCACTGGTCACACAAGATTCACTGGAGGCTTGGTCCATGGGGGCACTCAGCAAATGGCTTCTGGGCTTTTCACTGTCATCTGAAATCTTCTGCAAACTGGGTATTAAGAATTCAAGATCTAGTACTTTTCTCCGGTCATAGATTTTATTATTTACAATCCTTGGATTACACAGGCTGGTGTGCTCTTCCATGTGGATTCTGCTGACACTTCACTTAGATGGTTACTCGTTTGAAGAGAAGTCTTTAAAATTCTAGACACCATTTTTTCTGACAGCTGGTACAATCTGATTTCTTCACTAGACTGTGCTATATAGCACCCACATCTCTAGTGATTTTTTTGAGGACAAGTGAGTAGGGCTATATCATAATAATTAGATTAGGGTATATGATTAAATGTGAGTTTAAAATCCATTCACCTCTATGCTTTATATATGTCCTTGGTCTACTTTAGAGACAGTTTTATCATTTTATTGGGGAATATTATAAATGATTCCCATGGGATAAAGGCTGTAAATTAAAAAAAATAATTTTATTGGGGGCTCTTATAACATTCAGTACATCATCTATATCAAGTACATTTGTACACGTTGCCACATACATTTCCATTTTCCCCTTTAGCCCTTGGTATAAGCTTCTCTTTAAAAAAAAAGCTCCTCTTTCCCCTCCCCCCCTTTTTTTAAATGTATCATTTTATTGGGTACTCACACACCTCCCCTCACGATCCATACATACATCAATTGTATGCAGACCTCATTTGCACACTTGTTGCCATCATCACTCAGAAAACATTCTCCCTCCACTTAGGCCCCAGTTCCACCTCCCCATATTTCCCTTCCCCCTCATGAATCTTTAATAATTTACAAATTATTTCATATTGTACACTGTCCAATGTGTCCCTTCACTCACTTCCCTGCTGGTCACGCTCCAGAGAGGTTATATGTAGATCCCTGAAATTAGTTCCCCCTTTCTACTCCACCATGCCTCCACCCTCCCATTATCACCACTCTCCTCACTGTCCTGAGGGAATATTCATCCTAAATTCCCCATGTTTCTGACTCCAGTGTACATCTCCTGTTCTAGTCGGGCATTTCTGGTAGAACTGGGAGCATGATAGTGGGTGTGAGGAAGCATTTGAGAACTAAAAGATGCATATTTTGTTATTACACTGTACTTTAACTGGCTAATCTCCTCCCTGCAACCCCTCTGTAAGAAGGTGTCACTTCACCTATTGATGGGCTTTGGGTCACCAATCTTGTACTCCCCCCTATTTATAATGATATAACTTTAGATTTTTGATGTCTGACACCAGATCCCTTCAACACCTCGTGGTCACATAGGCTGTGTGCTTCTTCCATGTGGGCTTTGTTGCTTCTTAGCTGGATGGCTGCTTGTTTACTCGAAAGGCTGTAAATTTTTATAGATGCCAATGGTCTTTCTTTTGTGGATTATCTAGTGCATTTGAAGAGCTCTGTGCTTAAGTCACTGTACCACTCTAGCTAGCATCAACATATATAATAATCTAGAGAGAAAAGGTTTCTAGTTGTAATTCTTACACAGAAATTTTGCTGTGGAACACAGGACTGCTCTTTAGTAACAGCCACTAAGGAAATACCTGTTAAACTGCAGTATTTTTAACTCATGGGAAACAGACTTTTTTTTTTTAGGCATCACTGCCCTCTGGTGGTGGGAGTAGGAGGTCCAGCCTTTGGGGAAACAGACTTTTAATACCCAGCCTATGCCTTCAGTTTTATGATGTTCTTCTTATTTGTAGATGTGAGTATACATTAACGGCCCCAGGAAGAGAAGACCAGTCAGGGTTCAGTATAACACTGATGAAATATACAATTTCCCTATAGTTTTTAGTCTGACTAGAGCAGAACATGTATACCGGTACAGATAAGAGCGAAACACAAGAATCACAGGGAATACAGAACAGATAACCCCCTGAGGACCAATAAGGAGGAACTGATCACAATGATCAATGTATGCCCCCTATCCCAGGGGGGTGGACAGCAGAAAACAGGGTGAAAGACAGCAGTCACTATAAAACATGAAAAAAAAAAAAGAATAGTTTATGAATTATCAAGGGTGCAAGGAGTGAGGGGGGCAGGGGGAAGTGAGGAGCTGATGTCACGGGCTCAAGTAGAAACTATTTTGAAAAAGATGACAACATATGTAAAGACGTGTTTGACAAAATGGATATATGTACATTGGGGGAAGTGGTCAAGAAGTCCCAGGAGGGCTGAGCCCCGGTGGCGTAGTGGTTGTGTGCAGGACTGCGGCCCACTGGGACGGAGGTTCAATTCCAGCAGTGGGGCTGGGCCTCCTACTCCCACCACCGGAGAGCAGTGATGCCAAAAAAAAAAAAAAAAAGAAGTCCCAGGAACAGAAATGATGGGGACTTATTTATGAAACACTGAGGAGTTAAGCTGTATAAAGCAGAAGCTGGACTGTCAGCAAAATAGCAATGCTTCAGAAAGCCAAGTTACTTGATTTTCAATAAAATATACTTAAAGTTAATTGAAATATTACACTAAATGCTAAAGAAAGTTAAGCCTAAAGAACTTTTAGTCTAGATTGTACCAACTATTAAAATATTGACTATGGGGGGGGGGGAACATTTGTTTTTAAGCATTTTACTACATACACTAGTTTTTTATTTTCCTAAATGATAAATGACAAAAACCACTTATAAAATAAAATTGTACAACCATTCCCCATCATGACCCTAATTCAACCTGACAAATCCTGCTAGACCAGAGTGTGTACACAGGTACAAATAAGAGCTGGAAACACAGGGAATCCAAGATCTATAAACCCCTCAGGAGCAATATTCAGAGTAGCAATACCAGGAGGGTGGGGGAAGGTGGGGGAGAAAAGGGGAACTGATCACAAGGATCTCCATATAACCCCCTCCCAGGGGGAAGGACAACAGAAAGTGGGTGAAGGGAGACATCAGTCAATGTCAGACATGAAAAAACAGTAATTTATAAATTATCAAGGGTTTGTGAGGGAAGGAGGGAAAAAATGAGCCGATACCAAGGGCTCACGTAGAAAGAAAATGTTTTGAAAATGATGATGGTAACAAATGTACTATTGTGCTTCACACAATGGATGTATCATGTATGGATTGTGTAAGAGATGTATGAGCCCCCAATAAAATGATTAAAGAAAATCAAATTGCCATATTATACAAAGACACAATAAAGTTAGCTTTGAAATTTTATTAAACCCAGGTTTTGAGTACACCAATCTAATACAATATTATATTAAATGTTTTTCAACCAGTATTTTTACCTGCTTTATATAATTTCTAAGTATGAAAAACTGTTAATTTTTCATGATAAATCAATTATTCTATGACAAAAAGTGTTGATACTTCTCCAACTGTTACTTCACCATCATAACTGAAGTAATTAAGTTCAAATGTTGAAAATTTAAAACCTCAATTTTGTGGCCAGTTTAATATAGCAAAGGAAAAAAAATTACATGGTCGCCAACTGTTTAAAACTGTTGTTAACATTTACTGTGGTATTGGAATATGGATTTTCAACATAACCATAAGAATTTTTCATTAAAATGTTCGAGTATTTCCTACTGAACATGCTGTAAGTTATAAAAATCTTCATTCTGAATTAACCTATCTTGAATTAAAAAAACTGTGGCACTTTAGATAAGACATTTAACCTATTGCATATAGTAAGTGTCTAAGGTACAGCCTGATCCAGAGAGCAGATTACTGGCAAGGATACAGAGCACGGCTTCCTCTAAGGAGTGAGACGTTTAGGATCCCGGGGGAACATCGAAGTCTGACGGACATTGTGCAACCCCAAAAACAGCATGGTCACTCGCTCCAACCCTGAGGGAAACAGAAATAATCATGAATTCTTTTGCTGAAAGCCTCTCAGGTTCTTACTTCCCTACAATAACCAGAATAAATAATATCATTGCTTGTCAAAATATTTTTTTCTGTTAGGAAGGAAATAGATTTCTATTATGGTGAGTTTAATGAAAACAAAAACGTCAAGATATCAAGTTATAATGAGAAATTCTGCAATTTATGATTTAAATAATATGAAGCAAAACAAACCACTTCATAAAAATATTTTCAACTGCTACTAAATTCTAATTAAGTACTTTAGACCATCAGTGTAAGAGAATATGAAAACAACCAAGGAAGTTTATTCATGGACGTATCAGAAATTTGTTAAAATTTTACTTACAAGTCATATGGTAGTACCTACCATAAATGGCTATAAAGTACATGATACTAAATATTGTGAGTATACCAGAGACAGATTTAAGGTAAGACACAAGAAGCATAACAGATTAGATGAAACATTCTGTATTTTGATTGATCTATTTCATGAAAAGTTAAAGCTAACATCTCACACACAAAAAGGATAGGTTGGGTTGAGCCCTGGTGGTGTAGTGGTTGTGTGCGGGACTGCAGCCCACTGGGATGGAGGTTCAAAACCAGCAGCAAGGCTGGGTCTTCTACTCTCACCACCAGAGGGCAGTGATGCCCCCAAAACCAAACCAAACCATAACAAAACAAAATGATAGGTCAAAATTTTTGTAGAGTAACAAATTTTAAAGTAACTAATTTTAAAGATTTTAAAAGAAAATATTGAACCTCCAAGACAGAAATGGAAATAAGGAAATTAGCATTTTCATTGTGATTGCCCACCAAGAAACATCTGCAGACATAAATTTGAATCTTGTATTACAATAATGTTAAGATTTAAAAAAAAGTCCTAACTCCTCAAAACCTAATTATTAAAAGATAGAAAATAGAAACTAAGATGCAAGGAAACCATTAGTTCAAGGTGCTAATGGTCCATGCAAATTCCAGTCTCCACGAACCTAAAACCAGAAGAATTTGATGCTGCCAGCTACAATACTATTGCTGTCTGAAAAGTGCAAAAATAGAAGGTTCTGAATAAAATGGGAGAAAACTGTGGGACAAGACTCAAGTCATACAGGGCCCTGTGGCGCCTTCTCCCAATAAAGTGATTCCAACCTTAAAAACAAAACAAGTTCCTCCTTCAGGTCTGGTGAATGTAAGCCTTCTCCCAGAAGTGTATAGTAGAAGAGAAGAAGGGAAAAACGAAGGGTCATCTGAAATTGTGATTCGCTCAATGATAATTCCAGGACAAAGTTCGAGACCACCACTTAAGCATAAGTCTTTTCAGACCACTACAGGGATGTGTGACGTCAAGACCTGGGCTGAGTACGTGGTGGAGAGGGCCGCAAAGGTCCCATATGGCTTCCTGACGACAGTGATTGTGGCCCTCATTTCACTGTTCCGCACAAGTGCTGGAAATTGACCAAGATAATCGGAGCCAGGAAAAAGGTGCAGAAGAAGAAGCAAAAATGTCAAGAAAATATTGCAAAAGCCAAAAGACTGAAAAAGGATTGGAGCAAAGAGGGTTCTGCAGTCAGAGAGCAATCACGTGGGAAATGCCGTCATGTGGGATGACCCTACTACAGTTTCCTCTCTAGTGTTTATGACATTGTTACTTAGCAGGCAGGCTCTGACTATGCTGAAGAACCCCTTTCTCAAAACTGAAACCACATTTCATCTTGGGCCTAGAAGTTTGTTGGTGTTGGTTGGCAGTTACTGCAAATTCACATTTTTTAATTTTAATTTAATTTTTTTTGGCATCACTGGCGGTAGGAGTAGGAGGCCCAGCCTGCAAATTCACATTTATGGTGCTACAAATTCTTTGTAGCTGGCAGTTTTCCAGCAAACATACTAAAATGAAAGCACCCCCCAAAACTTTTTGATCATGAACTGTTTTCAAATAATGGCTTGAATTCAGGAGTCCTGTTTTGGACAAAGGAAATTATGATTGTAAAAGTATGGCAGGGGTCAGACCAAATCCAGGGCTACATATGATAGCCAACTGTGGTTGGTTGGTGGGGGGTGGGGGAGTGGGGAAGATGGTGATATGTAGAGAGGAAATGGGGTACTAACCCACCCAAGGACAGCGTATTGTCTATATCTCCGCAGGGAAAGAAGGACCAAACTTAAACCTAGTTAATTCAGGATGTGAATGCAGCATGAAGGCATGGAGCAGGGAACCAGTGGAGGGGTCTGAGAACCCAACCCCAATCCCAACTTTGTGGACAGCTGACTCTCTCCCCAGGGGAGTTTGCTTTGGAGGTCAGCACTGAAGCTGCAGCTTGGGGAGTGAGACTTGCCTGATCAGAGCACAGGAGAACAAATGAAAGGGAAGGAAGAGAGAATGGAGTGCATCCTGGCCCACTGAGCCTTGACGATGATATTTCCACTCACAACAACCAATGAACCATATGGCGGGCCCCACTATGAATCACGGCATCACTCGCTGACAAAAGGCCCAATGGGGGCAACAATGGAGAAACCGGGTCAGAACTGTACCCTGTCTGATCCAACCACACCATGGCAAAATACTAAGGGTGTACAACAGAACATGGAGTTCCTGAGGGAGTGCCAAGGATATGCTTTGGGACCAGGGTGTGGCACCCCATCCGACTCAACCAGGGGATACTCCTGGAAGTTAACAAACAGACCTTAAACTATTTACAGGTTTTTATTATTATTTTACACACACACACACACACACACACACATATATAATTTTTGGTTTTTGACTTTTTTTTTGTTATCATTGTTTTATTTTCTTTGGTTGCTTCATCTTAGGATGTCTTTTTTTTTCCTAGTACATATTGTTATCTTTGCAGATCTATCTAGATAAGATAGGCTGGATGAACAGTTTGAAGGAGAAAATAATGGGACTGATGGTTGGGGTGGGGGGGGGGACGGGACCGCGGGCGCATGGGAGATGGGAAGGAGAGGGAAAGGAGGAGGTGTTGACCAACCCAGGGATAAGGGAATAAATGATTCAAAATCAGTGACAAGGAGGGTATGAGAGGTCCAACAGCGATTGAGCAAGAGTAAAGCAACAGAGAGAAAATACTGAAACCTCAATGGAGGCTGAGCATGACAATGGGACAAGCGGGAAGCAAAAGGAAATAGAATTAAGAACTGGGGGGGAAAGGTATTTATAGAGGTCTAAATACAGGCATGTACATAGATGAATATATTTATATATGACGATGGGGAAATAGATCTATGTGCATACATTTATAGGGTTGGTATTAAGACAGCAGATAGGCATTGGACCTCCACTCAAGTACTTTCTCAATGCAAGCACACTTTGTTCTATTAAATTGGCATTCCATGATGCTCACTTTCCCAACACCATCACTGAAGACAAATGTGTACATAAGCAAAAGTGGTGAAAAAGCTGATGGTGTCCGGCTATCAAAAGATACAGCATCTGGGGTCTTAAAATCTTGAAGGTAAACAAGTGGCCATCTAACTCAGAAGCAACAAAGTCCACATGGAAGAAGCACATCAGACTGTGCGATAACAAGGTGTCGAAGGAATCGGGTATCAGGCATCAAAGAACTAAAAATTCTATCATTATAAGTGAGGGGGAGTACAGATTGGGGACCCAAAGTCAATCAATAGGTAAAGTGACAGTCCCTTACAGAAGGGTTGTAGGGAGGAGATGCCAGTCAAGGTACAGTGTAGCAATAATGAAATATGCAACTTTCCTCTAGTTCTTAAATATTTCCTCCCATCATCATGATCCTAATCCTACCTTACAAATCCAGCTAGACCAAGGATGTACACTGGAGCTGTAAATGGGTCACTCACGACAGATGATGCTTTTAGGACCAGGGGTGAGAGTGGTGATGCCAGGAAGGTGGAGGAAAGGTGGAGTAGAGAGGGGGAACCTATTGTAGGGATCTACAAATGACTGCCTTTCTGAGGTACGGACAACAGGGAAATGGGTGAGGGGACACATCAGACAGTGTATGATGACAAAATAATGACAATTTGTAAATTGCTAAGGATTCACGGGGTGGTGGGGTGTGAGGAGAGAGGGCAAATATGGGGAGCTGATACTGGGGGCCTAGGTAGAAGGAGAATGTTTCGAGAATGATGGCAACAAATGTGCAAATGTGGTCTGCATACAATGGATGTATATATTGTTCGTGATAGGAGTTGTATGAGCCCCCAATAAAATGATTTATTTAAGAAGATAAATTATACTTAGTCATATCTTCTACCATGATAGCCTATTACTTGGGTAAAATCATTTCTGGCTTTCTCAGAATGATGTAAGTATTTCTGTCTTCTGCAGTGTTCTGATTTTAGCCTTAGAGAATTACATCCTATTTCTTCATTTTTATAAACCTAATTTTACAAAGAAGGTTTTTTTAAATTCTCTTACCTATGTAGACTATCACTGACTATAACAATATTTGTACCCAAGACCATTGCCATTTTCTTTTCTTTTTTTGTGTGTGGCATCACTGCCCTGGTGGGAGTAGGAAGCGCAGCCTTGCTCCCAGAGAGCTGCTGCTGGATTTGAACTTTCAACCCTGTGGGCCGCAGTCCCACACACAACCAACCACTTCGCCACCAGGGCTCAGCTTGCCATTTTCTTAGAGACGATTTGCTCAGAAGAATAAACTGATTTAAATTTTTGCCACAAAAACAAAACAAAACTCAAGTCATAAAAAAAGCAGGCACAGTGGTCAGGGTCAGGTCCAGACTGACCCCACAGCAACTCACCCCTAGGGCTCAACATTCAGCCAAAGGGAACACAGGGATAGAAGGTGAACAATAACACCAACGAGGTATGTCATAAATTTGAGGATCCAGATGTGTTATACGACAACAGTCAACCAGAGGCAAGTGTTCAAAAGGGCAAAGCTCAGAAGGAAGGGACGGGAAAGAAAGGACAAATGGCAATGGTAAACACAGGGAGGAAGTAGGATTGCAGTCAAGATGTAAATGAATGGTAAACAAGCACTGACAAAGTGAGGAAAAAAAGATAAATTAAAAAAGACTGATGGTATTTAGAAATTTCTTTCCTTTCTTTTGGTGTGTGTAGCTAAACCAGCAGCAAAACTAAATTATAACTATTCCAGGTTCCTCATTCACAGTTAAGGTTAAGATTTACAATCTCAATTAATTATAAAGGTTGGTAAAATAAGAATGCAAGATACATTATTACCAAATATGAGAAATTAGCTTTAAATTTTTCATTAAAATTGAAACCAATTCAATATTGCATTGTTTGGAACAATAAAAGGCTGGTAACAACCTCATGTCCATTAACAGAAAACTGGCTATCAAGACTCGTGTACCCTTTCCGTTGATTCTATATAGCCATAAAAATTAAAAAAGTTTTTTATGTATTAATATGGAATGAGCTATAAAAAAATGAGGTTCCAGATGTATTATTTGACAACTTGTGTAAAAATGCTACAAAGATATGTGTGTGTGTGTGTGTGTGTGTGTATATATATATATATATATATATGTTGCTTATGCAAAAGGAAGATAGAAAACAATGACCTCCTGAGGGAGGGGAGTATATACCCTATGTAACTTTTAAATTTGAAATCCTGGATTTGTTTGAAATATGTTGAGTTGATCCTCATTAGCTGCAGATTCTGTATTGGCAAATTTGCTTAGATGTGGAACTTATTCTTGGTTATGGTCAATCTTACGCATGTACCAGTGCAGACAAGCAAAACATCCCCATATTCTTATGAGTCTTTGTCATCCAAGAACTGAGTTGAAGAAACTTTTATTCATTTTAAACTACATAAGCTGTAGAACTGATCCTAAATGTCAGACAAATTCTACTTTTCAACAAAAATGTGTAGTAGATAAGCTCAAATGAAAGCTCTCCCTTGAACTAGTTCAAACTGAGCTAATTTAAGAGAAAACCTTAATTTGGGTTTATCTGAATGAGCTCTAGGATGCAGGAAGAAATAGGATACCATTTTATCTGTTTCTAAACTCATATGGGAGAAGGATGGCTACAGTTTTATTATAGTAATATTTTAACACCTTGGTGGGCTGTTCATTTTGTCCCTTGGAAATAAAATTTTCATTTTCATTATTTCCTTAAAAAAATTCTTATATTTCGGGCTGAGCCCCGGTGGTGTTAAGTGGTTGAGTGCGGGACTGTGGCCCATGGGCTTGGCAGTCCAAATCCAGCTGCGGCTCTCAGGAGCAGCGTTGGGCAGCACCCACGACCACCAGAGGGCAGTGATGCCCAAAAAACAAAAACAAAAAAACAAAAAAATCCTTATATTACAAGTTTGTATTATACTTAATATTTATGGTCTGATTTGCAAGCAGTGATAAAATATAAAATTTTCTTTTTAAACTCTACATACAGAACAATTTTCGTTCAGACTAAGTAATTGTGCTGCCAACGAGTCTTGGTAGAAACCTGTGAGACATAAAGACAAAACAGTAGAAGACATTACCAATCCCTCCACCAGCATGAGGAGGAGCTCCAAAGCGGAAAGAATCGATGTAAGCCTTAATTTTCTCTAAATCTAAAACAAAGAAACAAAAAACCATGTCACATGTAGCAATTGTTCTGTTGTGTATATTTTCACTAAGAAGAAAATAAATAATAATACATCCATAATTGTCATTTAAACAGCTGTAAAACAATGATTGCTCAGTGGTGACAAAAAATTAACTTGTTTCTAAAAAGTCTTAAAAAAGTGTATGTGCTATTTCCAGAATACTTTCTAAAATTTATTGAAGTTGTTTACCAATCCCATGATGTAAGGCTCTTTCTGTTAGCAGTTGAGGGTCATGAATTCTTTGAGCTCCTGACAATATTTCTTCCCCTCTCATAAACATATCATAAGAGTTGGACTGTTTCTGCAGGAAAAAGAAACAAAACTCAACACTGTCATCTTCAGTTACGTATATGTGGGAAAAAAAATTTCTTTTCTCCGCTAATTAAGGGTGAAAGCGGTTTGTTTTATAAAATAGGATTGATGTACAAAGAATGAATTGACTTCTCTTATTCCGATGAGATTTCACATTCTCCCCACTCACAATAAAAATTAGAGTGTTACATCTAATTCCTAAGAAGTAGTGTTGAATCTTTAGTTCACATTATCATCTGGCATGCTTTCAATATGATGTTTCTCGGGTCATTTTTGGACTTCAAATTATCAACAGACATTGGACTTTTTTTTTTTTTGTGGGCATCACTGCCTCTGGTGGTAGTGGGCGCTACCCAGTGCCGCTCCTGAGAGTCGCTGCTGGATTTGAACCGCCAAGTTTGCGGGCTGCAGTTGTGCACTTAACCACTTACGCCACCGGGGCTCAGCCCAATATTGGACATTTTTAAGAGTTTGGTAACTTAAAACATATTCATTCATTCATTCATTCATTTATTTTTTGGGCATCACTGCCTCTGGTGGTCGTGGGCGCTACCCAGTGCTGTTCCTGCGAGCTGCCGCTGGATTTGAACCGCCAAGCCTACGGGCCACAGTGGGCTCAATCACTTATGCCACCGGGGCTCAGCCCTTAAGACATTTTTAAAGGAAAGTCAATTCACTGTCGCTTAACGTTTTTCCTGTCAGGTGTCTGGTGAATGCAGTTTTACCTGTAAAATATCTGAGGCCATCAAGTCATCCAACCAATAGTCACCCTACAGGACAAAACTAGGTTCCTAGGGTTTTTAAGACTGGATGTACATCTTTATGGAAGCCGACAGTGACATCTTTCTCCCACAGAGTAGCTAGTGGGTTCAACCACCGACCCAACAGAACACCGTATCACTGTACTACCAGTATCCTGTCACAAGAAAATAGTGGCTTGTAAAGTGTGATTCCTGGGCTAGAAGGCTATTACTCAGGAACTCGAGAGAAACACAGTTCTCCGGCTTCCCCCCACCCCCCGACTTGCAGAATCAGAATGCATTTTTTAATAGCCATTCAGGTGACGCTGAGACATACTGCTTTCAGGGAGCCAAGAGAAAACCATGCAAAGCAAAAAGACATCACCCAGATTATTAACTCCTAAGAGAGAATGTCAATTCCCAAGTGAAAGTCAATGATAAACGATTTGCTAATGCAGTCAATAAAGCAGGGACCACCCTTTTCTCATAAATCTTCAGAAAAATGATCCATGAAAATGATTTTTAATAAAGATTTTCTGAACAAACTTGTTGGAATATTCAAATTTGACAACAGGATCATGATATATTGACAGAAAGCAGTTATTTATTATACCAAGTCCATTAAAACAACAAATTATAAATGAAAATCACTATTCTACTATACTATTTGATACAGTAACAACAGAATTACCCTTTGTAATCCACGTCATTTAAAACCAAATCACTTACAGGGTTTCTTGGGTCAGGCATGGTATAGAAAGGTCTGACAGCCAACGGATACTTGTCGAGAATATAAAAATCTGTGTCATACTAGAAAAAGAACAAATGCAATTAAAGTAGATTTTTTAAAAAGGGTTAAAAGAAAAGGATAATGCAAGACAACACGTTGGTCATTAATTCTCTTGTCTTTTTCATACATAAATTTTTTGTTCTTCAAAGTCACTGTAATAACACTATATATAAAACTGAATGCATCATTTTTATTATTTACAAGGGGGTACCCCCACAAAACTGGAATTGTGCTGAGTGGAATGGAGTTTTCTTAGTATGCATTTTTTCCCACTAGATGAGCATTGAGCAACTCACTCTGCACTAGTGAACCCAGTGGCATTGCCTGGGAAGGTTCTCTCTGGTCACAATGAATTTTTCTGTAAAAGCCGTTTTGCTTGAACCTCATTTTTCTGTGATGGCTGATTTAAGAGAACAGCGTATAGCTGTGAAATTTTGTTTTCTGTTCAGGAAAAATGCTGCAGAAAATGTTGTGATGTTGAACACAGCTTAAAAGGACAGCACTAGGGAAAAACTTCAAGTGAACAAGTGTTTTTCTTATTTCAAAAACTGCGAAATGTCAATTGATGACACACCTCTTACTGGATGTCCATCAACTTCTACAATGGATGAAAAGATCAACTCCTAGTGCATTTGGAGTTTGCTTCAACAGGTTGTACTGTTAATCAAGCTTTTTATTTAGAGCAGTGGCTTTCAACCTGTGTTTCACAAGCCTCTTGGGGGTTGAATGACCCTTTCACGGGGTTTGCCAGATTCATAATAGTAGCAAAATTAGTTATGAAGTAGCAATGAAAATAATTTAATGGTTGGGAGGTCACCACAACAAGTAACTAAATTTAAGGGTCGCAGTATTAGGAAGGTTAAGAACTACTGATTTAGAGGTTCTGAAAAGATTGCATAACTGTATGACAAAAAAGGCCTGATTTGTGGCAGACTGGGTTCTGACACCACGACAATGCAGTTGCTTACGCAACAATTTCAGTGCGCCCGTTTTTGGCAAAAAACAGCATGCCTCTCTTGCTCCATACACCTTACTCATCTGATTTCACTTCATGTGACTTCTTGCTTCTGTGAGGGAAGAGGGACATGAAAGAACAGCGATTTGATGCCATAGAAGAGGTGAAGAAAAAAAAGGAGTGAGGTGCTGTCAGCTATCTAAACCGGAGTTTGAAAAATGTTTCCAAGAATGGAATTGCAGGAACGTATTAAGTGGAATGGAGAGTACTTTGAAGGTTATAAAGTTGTTTTGTACAAAAATTTAAATACATAGCTTGGGAGTAGGGGGAGAAGAAAGAAAATTCCGGTTTTTATTGGGTACCCCTCTCGCATTTCCCCCTCTGTTTTTTTAAAGTAATATATGCATCTTAAAGCATCCTGCCATAATGTCATTATTTACTCATTCAAATCCCTTTGGATTTAAATAAACTTAGAGTGAACCGATACATAATTTTGGGAAAGAGTTGATACCTTTTACAATATTCAGAACCCAAAAGTTTGCCACACTTTTCCAATCATTAAAGAAAAATCTTAGGTATCTAAATAAAGTTCAATAGTTTTTTTTTCCACTGAAAACTACAATGGAAAGAAATAGTAAAACATTAACAGATGATTATAAAATTTTTGTCAGAAAGAATATGATGTGACCTAGGTTTAATTCAAAATAAATCATTAACATCTCCACCATTTCTGATGTTAAACACTTTTTCTAAACCTAGAGATTAGAGAGAGTTTCAACAGGGTTGAAAACTGAAATAGAATTTTTTATTTTCTTTATTTTTATGATACAAAATGAGTACTTTTAAGCTATGAGGAAGTCAATTTTGCAGTTTTTAGTGCAGCCAGCAGGAGGAGCACATGCACTGTTTTCATTCCACAATTGCTAAAAAACATATAAAACAAAACAAGACAACAGCAAGTTTGTTTTTATTATCTTCTGAGTTTAAGGAAATTTAATGGAAATATAGTTTTCACCCAGGGAAGAAAAGAAGTACATTTATTCCTCCTTTAGGCTACTCAGGCGAGACAATTTCTAAATAGTTTTAAATCATTTTGAGGTCCTTTCTAGCTAATTTGAACTAGGAATTATTTTTCACAGTAAACATCCACAATCTTGTTATCTAATTTTTTAAATTAAAAGATCATTTTAATACATATATCAATTATATAAAGCATATTTTGTATATATGTTGCCATCATTATTTTATATACACTTACTTCCCATTTGCCCTGTTGGTCTCAGCTCCTCTTTTTTCCCTCCCTTCCCATCTCTCACTCTTATGGCCCTTCCATAAATTATTACTATTTTCATATCTTACACTGATACCGATCCCTCTGTCTCCTTTCCCTCATGATTTCCGACGTTCATTGCCCTGGGGGTGTGGTGTGGTTATGCAACTGGTCAGTCCTTTGTCCCACCCTTCCCCCTACGCTCCTGGTATCCCTACACCCATTCCAGTTCCTGGATTCCAAGTGTCCTGGAGCGCCTATCTCTTATCTGCACCTGAGCATGTGCTTTGGTCTAGCCCGCAGTAAAAGGAAGGACTGGGGTCATGATAGAGGGGTGAGGAAGCCTAAAGGAACCAGAGGAATCTGTGCTACACTGCACTCTGGTTGACTCATCTCTTCTCGTGACCCTTGTGTGAAGGGATGTCCCCTGGTCTACAGATGGGTTTTGGGTCCCTGCTCCAACCCCCTTCATTCTCATGGTAATTCATGTTTGGTTGGTTGTTTTGGGTCTTCTGATGCCTGTGACTAGATCCCTTCACTTTAAGAGACACCTTAGGGCAATATAGTTCAATACATGTTGGCAGGCAGGGCCTGTGTGAATATTTTCATCTTCCAGGAAGCTCTTCGCGTTCCCGCTACCATCACTTTCTTCAAGCTTTTTTTTTTTTTTTTCCAATTATTTTATTGGGGGCTCTTAAAACTCTTATAGCATTCAATACATCATTTGTATCAAGCATATTTGTACACATATTGCCATATTCATTTAGAAATATTTTCCACTTGAGTCATTGGTATAAGCCCCCCCCCCTTTTTTTTAATGAATCATTTTATTTTGGGCTTTCTTCTGGGGGGGCGTCACTCCCCACTGGTGGTCATGGGAGCTACCCAGTGCTGCTCCTAAGAGCTGCTGCTGGATTTGAACCACCAAGCCTGCGGACTGCAGTCTATTTAGGGCTTTTAAAAAAGCTTTTTCTAGCTTTCTTGCCAGGAAGTTGCTTTGGGCACTGCTATTTTTAGTACCTGGATGCATTTCAGATTTAGATAAATTCAAAGTGTACAAAAGAATCTTACCTTTTCTTTTACTAAACGACCCAAGAGTTTTTCATTTGGTGTACTGGAAAAGAAACAACAGACCAGGTGTGTGAAGATCAAACAGTATTTTAAAAAACACAGATTTACGTTTATGCAAGACTGTACTTCTATTTGGAGTTCTCAAAGAATAAAACATTTAAACATGTAGCTGCCGATCTCCTATGCCTTATCAAAAGACAGTAACTCCTGAAACCCTAATATATAAAAGAGTTTGTTTAACATACTGAATTTCTATAATCAAGAGTTAAGTCTTTGCAATGAAGAACAATTTCTACAGTACTTCAGAGAGTACAGCTCAACTTCAAAGTAATTGTAGAATTTATAATTTGCATTATCAAATGTCAGCTAACAATAAAGGGAATATTTGAATCATACTGCTCTTTTTTTTAAATGTACAATAATAAATTAATTAAGACTTCTGACTAAAATGTTTTTAAGAAAACCTTGAACAAGAACAATCATTCTCCTATACCCTTGTGAACTGCTGCAATGCCTTAAAATGTTAACTTGGCAACATCTGGATAAAATATAAGTAGATGACAATTTTCAAACCCTATTGATCTATATACTTTCTATTTCAAAATCATCAGTAGTGTGATTTGAATTTAGACAACACATCCCTATTTTTTTTTTGGGGGGGAGGCATCACTGCCCTCTGGTGATCGCGGAACTTCCCAGCGCTGCTCCTGAGAGCCGCCGCTGGATTTGAACCGCCAAGCCTGCGGGCCGCAGTCCCGCACTCAACCACTTACGCCACCGGGGCTCAGCCCAATACATCCCTGTTTTAAGGAAGTACCTCCCAAAAGTTTGTGGGAAAATCCCATTGTCTTTTAATGACTTTCTTCCATGAACTAACTGTCTGAAGCACCCTCATAGAATAAAGAACAGTCATTGTTACAATTAAAAAAAAAATCTTAACAGCTTTGTGACCCAATACAGTCTGGTGATTTAGACAGCTATCTATCTTCTCTAATACCATATATTTAGAAAGAAGAGTAATGTCGTAGGTAGTGAAATCACAGTTAAATTTTCCTATACTCTTTTTTTTCATAGTTAAATCGCTTTAAAAAAGAGTTGTCTATCATCACAGTCAGTTCTAGGGCTCCCCCCCACCCCGCCTCCTATACTCTTTAAGGAGTTGTAATATTAGATGAGAAAGTGAAAAGGAAAATAGAAGTATCTATAAGTAAGATCAGGTAAACTACATTAAACCCAATATTATTTTACTTCATATTACATGTGAAGCAGCAAAAGCATCACCCTGTATCCCAAAGTTAGTAAAATGGAAGTTTATCATCTGAGTGAAAATCAATACAAAGTACCTTTTATTACATATTTATCCTTTCACACTTTCAAATTAATAGTTAAAAAAAAATCCCAAAGACAAACCTCAGGTCCTCTTCATCTCCCATCTCAATGCCAGCTTCCCTCAGCATAGCCAATGCTTCGCAATATTCCAATCTTAGAGTAGGCTCCAAGAATTTGAATGGTTCACATGGGAATTGTTTATTCACTGTTTGAATTTCAATATGAAACCTGTTTGAATAGTGATTTATTAGAGTTACTAAAAACATGCGAGATAAATGTTTCCCCCACAAGAGGGCACTGTAGCAATATGGAAAAAAAATCATCCTCTCAATCTGTGTGAACATCAGGAAAAGTATTATCAGGGAATTATTTAAGTTAACAAATGAAATTTAAATACTTAAAATATTAAAATGATTTTTCAGTCTCACATTGTTTGTCACCACAGTAGAAATTAAACATTTAAAACTTTCTAATTCAAGTCAGCTAAACAGTTAGACATAAAAAACATTTTACGGTGCAATAAAATCTGACTTTTACTCTCCTAACACTCCTTCTTATTGACAGGGAAGAACACAGCAATAAAGACTTTTCATATTTTACCCCCTTGCATTACACTGTAATTGATCATGTAATTTGATCATGCCTATAGGATAGTACCCACCCTGTACAAATATTTGTTTGACAAATATTTACTAAGCCCAAGACAAATATTTATTTGCTGCAGAACTGAATGTCTGCTGTAGATGATAGTTTATTGTGATTTTAACAGTATGTTCTTGTTCAATTATTTATATATGCAATCAGTAGTTGCTTCAAAATCACAAAGTTGGTCACAGGTGACTTTTAACAGCTAAAACTGAAATTCTACATAGAATATATGAGGGTTCATCAGACTAGTCTCCTTGCAGCTAGTTGTATATGGTTTGAAGCTGACCAAAATTAGTGGAAATAAAAAATATCTATTTATAGTTTATGAAGACAATAGAAATTAAAGTATTACCACTTCCTGAATGGTGAATCTGAAAGATTTTTCACATGGGCAATAAATCTTGGTCATTGATTTATTAAAATCTTGATAGCAGAAGAGCTAAGAGAACCTCAATGATTGATTTTTAAATTGTTTTGCTTTGAATAGTAACCTCCATTAAGGGCAATCAATGACAATACAAGCAATCTATCAATATTTCACATATTTTTAATGTATGAGAGTAAAGTATTCATGATAAATGAGAGACATGACCGAAGACAGGTAACCCAGTTGACAAATAACACAGGCAGGTAACCAAATATACAAAGAAGACTTTTATTTTCCAATGGTCACCTTACATTGACTAAAGAGTCCAGTGATCATGGTGCCTGGGTCTCCAATTTAGACGTTAAGAGATCTGATTAATCTCAAGGTCCCAATCTATCCTTGGTTTGTTGTTATAAAAACCAAAGTGGAAATTTCATACTCCAATGTTAAATTGAGGAGCTACTAATATTAAAATTAACGGGCTTCATCACTTTTTGGCCGTCTGGCTAAGGGCAAGTGTTAAGTAAATGGGTTTCAGAAACTTTCTTGAATTGAAATAGGAAAAGGAGAAAATACCTGTTCCTTAATCCTAATTTCAAAGGAGAGTGTGGTAGTTATGTTAACCTGGGGACAGTGTGAGACTGTTAGAGTGAAGGGGTGGAGGCTAGCCTGTCAATCAGGTTGCCGCCTGAGGACCTCATTTGGAGAGGAAAAGGAGTCCAACAGCTCACTGGAGGCCAGGTACTCTCTCCTCGGGAGGCAGCCCATTGGCAAGCCACACGGAGCTATGTGATGGCATCCCCGAGCTTGGAGTCAGAGGGGCCATGCAGAGACCTACCCCAGCGCTTTGGACATTAACCTTCATTAAGGGCAAGCAATGACAATACAAGCAATCTATCGATATTTCACATACTTTTTACATGTGAGAGGTGCTTCCACTGCCACTGGATCCACAAGACTTTTCTACCCACACTGGCCTGTGATCTTCCTGCACTCAGCATCATTGCATGCATTGTGTGAGTCTGAAGAGGAATTTAGGCTGGTATCGGACATATGGGCTAATGTCAGACTTATGGACTTAATCTGGACTAGGTTGGGATGTTTTCTTTTTTTGTTTTTGGTTTTGGGGCATCACTGCCCTCTGGTGGCGGGAGTAGGAGGCCCAGCCTTGCTGCTGGATTTGAACCTCCAACCGGGTGGGTCACAGTCCCGCACATAACCAGGGATGTTTTCTTAATAAACAATTACTCTTCATGTAAAGCTCTTTCTTATACACACGAGTATCTATGAATCTCTTTCTCTAGTCCACTCAGACTAACACTGAGACTTTTTTTTTTTTTTGGGGGGGGGGGGCATCACTGCCCTTTGGTGGGAGTAGGAGGCCCAGCCTTGCTCCTGGACAGCTGCTGCTGGATTTGAACCACCAACCCAGTGGGCCGCAGTCCCGCACAAAACCACAACGCCACTGGGAGCTTCCAGGAAAATATCTGCACTAAAGGGGTCAGGTGGGCCACTATGAGTTGGAATCTATCTGACACATACACAGCAGCAGGTACAGTGGACATTTCCTATAGTTTAATTTTCGGAACACTTTGAACACATCTAATAATTTTCTGGAAATGCTTTTTGGTCAAATCAAGATCCTACACATACAGGTAAAAAGTCCCTCCCTTCTATTAGTTCCTGAGTTTTAATGAGTCTGTCCGCATGTAAATTAAGCTTGTGTCAGAAATGGTTAAGTACTAGATCAGTTTATATCTACATTGAATGCACGCCACATGCCAGGCACAGGTGAAGCAATTTACACATGTTAATTTATTTAATTCTCACAACACAGCACTGAGGTGGGTAATCATATTAGCTCTAGCTAATAGCTGAGGAAACGGAGGCTCGTATTTGCATGTTTCAAATCAATAATGTCTTTAATTATTGAACCTCAGCTGATTTACTGTAAATAGACTAAGGATAAATAATACTTTTTACCTTTCTTGCAGCCCTTTGAATATTTGGACCAAGGTGTCAGCAATCTCTTGTACCACTTCATGGTAATGGTAATTAAAAGCCATTTCAATATCCAAACCAACAAATTCAGTCAAATGTCTGTGGGTATTAGAGTCTTCAGCTCTGAACACTGTAAAGTTAAATCAATAAACTATAAATGGTACTTTCAAGTTTAGAAAAATTAAGATTCAAACACAAAATTAGTATCCACATCTTTTCATTAGAGGGCCGAGGGGACCTTTGATAGACCATCTGTTTTTGCTTCCTTTGGGGTGGCACGTTTATTACACACTCCTACAGTCATCCAGTTAAAGTCTCACCTGTCCTGCATTTGTAAATGAGGCTCATGAGAATGCCAAAGCAAACGCAAGACCCAGCAGTGTCTTCTCAGCACTTGAAAACAAGTTCAGGTATGACCAATATACTGTGGAGTTCTCATTCTTATTAAAAATTTACTCAAGCTAAACCAGACCCTGTACAAGTGAGTAGTGTGCATCCACTAGGCATTAACTTGGTCGGAAGTACAGCCAACCTGTTCTTTGCTCCTCTGGTATCTTCCAGACTCTGGCTGGGTTCCATCTTTGCCATCAGGTTTAGATCCCAAGAGCGTGTTCCTTCGTCAGTCACTTAGGATTCCCAAATGCCCCCATAAAAACAAGATGCAGTCAAATACACAGCACATTGATGCCCAATGGTATTCACTAGAAGGACATCTCTGCTGTCTCAGTGAGGGGGCTTCAAAAAGTTGGTGGAAAAATGGATTTTTACCCATAATGCCCACTTCTGTTTGAATTTTCTCTTATGGTGACTGAACCATATTCTATCTTGTCCCTCTTTTGAACTTACTATCTAGTCTATATAATTAACACCAGTCTGCGGGCTATTCAATGTGAAAATAATCTGATTATGCAAGTTTTATCTTGCCCAGGAAACAGGATGGTTATTCCCTTGCCATTCAAACCATACTCTGCAAACCAGCAGCACTGATGTTACCTGAGAGCATGTAAAAACCACAGAAATCTTAGCTGAAATAATAATTCACAAACTATCAAGGGTTCATGAGCAAGGGAAGGTAGGGGAGGGGGAGAGCCAAGGGCTCAGGTAGAAAGCACTTGTTTTGAGAATGATGATGGCAACACATGTACAAATGTGCTGGACACATCGATGGATGGATGGATTGTGATCAGAGCTGTAAGAGACCCCAATAAAATGATTTCTTAAAAAGAAAGAAATCTCAGGCAGGCCTGACCCCAGATCGAATGATCAGAATCTGCATTGAACAAGGTTCCCAGGTGAGTCAGGTGCACACTGTTTGGGAAGTGCTGCTTGGTTCTTCTTCTTGTACATGGTACCTGGCCTGAAGCTATTTATGTAGAAGATAATAAATTCAGACAATAAGGCAATGATTTTACCAGTTTCTCCATTTTTAAGCACTTAACTTTTATCAAGCCATCAACAAACTTCTATGAAATAATATGGTACATTTTAAAGAATGATGGAAAGCTGGCATTTTGCTTACAATTAAGTTCAAAAAAGAATTTGCCACGATTCTGTGCCAGTGCTTGGCTTTTAACATATTATATCTTTAAAGTAACAAGTTACATAGCACACAAGGGGGTTTCAGGAGGTTGATGGAAAAAAACCTTTACATTTAATTTTTCTAGAAATTTTGTGAAGTCCCCTTGTATTTGTTAATAATCACTTGAGCATATTCCCAACACTAAGGATAATACAAATGATAATGGAGAAAACAGCTCAGGAATAAAACTGGTAGCAGATATAAATTCACCACAGCAGCTCAGAGACTATAAACGACAACAAAATGCTGCATTTAGAAGACTATGACTTCCTGTTCTGTCTTACTGATGGAGAGTATAAAGGTTGATCCAAATGGCAGTTAATTCAAAATGAAATAAAGATCTTGGTGGCACAGCCCTTCCTGTACAGATTCATAGCCTCAGGAAGCCCAGGGGGCAGTTCTATATGGCTGGTCACCAGGAGTCAGAATGGATTTGATGGTAATGACATGAATTTTTAAACTGAAGTATTTGCAAGATTAAAAAAAAATTGCCCAGCATTCTGTGGGACTACATGAGGGAGTTTTTTCCTAGGAACTTTTTGAAACCTGTTCGTATAATACTAAGGTTTATATTCACACCAATGACACTCAGTGGCCAGTCTTGTGGCACATGCTTCATTTTATCTTTTTCAAGTATCTAAAACACTGCACAAAGCCCAATATTCACGCAGTTTACAGGCACAAACACTGAGCCCTTCAAGATACCTGTACATTGTACGTATGTAGCACGGTTTCCTAAAGTCACAACTACTGAACAACGAACTGCAACAGAATCATATTCACAAAAACCTTACCTGGTCCAATACAGAAAACTTTCTCAAAGTCAGCACAGATACACATCTGCTTATACAGCTGTGGGGACTGAGCCAGGTATGCATTATTTTTAAAATAGGACACAGTAAACACATTGGCTCCTCCTTCACTGGCAGCTAAAATACAAATAGTCTTATTAGTATAATCAATGACAAGCTTATCAATATAAATCTAACAAAAACAAGTAGTTCACTTAAAAAAGGGGGGAGAGGATGCATGGCAGATAAATCCGCATGGATCAGTTTGATCTTCTTACATGTCTTTCTAAACAGTTTCTAGTTATGTCACACACACCTCTTTGAGAATACAGTCACTTGAATACCACTCCCTTCTTTTCTGTGTCAACTTCAAATCTATTAAAACTACTTAGGGGTTGTAGAAATAAACAAACACATACATATATTTATAACTAATCTAAATATTATTTGTAATGGCTATTTGTAACACACAGAAAAGGTGTTACTTAAGCAACCCTAAAAATGGTAAGATTTTCAGATAAGTGAGAATGAATGAGATTATCCCATCTGCAGTATCTAGTGATTTTACAATGTGATTTGTAGAAAACAAAATTGCAATACCAATTTCGAAAGAAACCTACATAATGAAAGCAGTTCCTGCTGCTACTTATGTAACACGAAACCCTGCTTTGTGTGTGCTGTTGCTTCATCTTATAATCATTGTCACACAAACTCCTGAACGAAGGTGCTAGTGGTACAGCAATGATAGTCTGCGTGGTTGTCAAAATACAGCTTCTCTGGACAATATGCTGTTAGGGACACATCTGAAGTCCCAAAACAAAACCAAATGCATCAAAACACCACAACCTACAAAACTACATAATATTAAGTAATTCTGCATAAACTCTGAGCATTTCTAAGAGTTAGGAGAAGAATACCTGAAATAATTTTGGGAGTCTGGATTTCCACAAACCCTTTGTTTATTAGAGTTTCTCGGAAGAGATGGCAGATGCCAGACTGAAGACGGAAGACAGCCTGGCTAGTTGATGTCTACAAGCCAATAACAAAATCTAATTAAATCAAGTGAGCATTCACTAAGTGTTCTAGGCATTGCTGGAAAAATACAAAAAAAACATCATTCTTGCTCTCAAACATTTTATAAGTAAAGAAGAAGGAAAACACAAATATTAATACATAGTAAAAGGTGATAAGACATGCTGGTATATAATGATTATATATGATCATTATATTAAATAAGGTAGGGTATACCTTAGAAATGCTTAGTGAACAAACTTTTTCATTTCTAAGATTTCTACAAAAGAAAAATAGTTTTAAATAATTAATGAAGCACCTTACACATTGAATTCTCTCTTTTTCTTAAAAAGGCAAACCCATGAAGTGATATATTATTTATCACTTTGTGTAGTATAATAATGCTGTTTTAAAGAAAGATTTTAGCATTTAACAATGAATGAATATACTTTCACTGGAATCATTACTAACAGATTATAGTTAAATGTTGTTAATAAAACGTGTTGGTTATAATTATGGGGGAAATCCCACAATAAATGGGTGAGATTCTGATACTGATTTCCGAGGATGGCATAGAAAACAGTATCAGTACTCTAAACTTTCCATCAATTGTCACCTTTTTGAATTCTCTCCTTTTCTTTCTCAGTGTCTCTATTCTCTACTTTGCTTTCAGACCAGATTAGTTCTGATGATGAACAGAAAGCTCTGGGCTAAATTGCTGTTTCTGTGATCAAAGAATTGGTTTCTTCTCTGTGGTTCTTATTTACTACATAAGGGGGGAAAATAGTCAACTCATGGCTGGATAGCAAAATACCTTATTTCAAAACCAAGTGGGCCTGATGAGTTATATGAAGAACCCCTGTCTTGCTTCTAATATTATTAGAAGAAATGTAATTACTTGCCCCATGTCAAAAGGCTGGATCCTAACTGAGTGCAAACAGATTAGTTAGACAGTACTACCCTTTGAAAACACTGCTAATGGTATTTTACTTAAATTAAAAAAAAACCAAACCTCAGGCTTTTTTTTACATTATGTAGTTTGGTCAAACATTCAGTTCATCCAATCAAAACAAGTTGCCTAATCTTCTGCTTTCAAAACCTGCCAACCTCTTCAAAACACAAGGCCAGTTTCATCACTACAGAGACACACGAAGAGACACAATTCATCTCACTAAAATAGACTCTGCAGAGGGGTCATTAAATACATTTTACTGCTATTTGTCTCTTGTAGCTAGCCTGTTATGTTACCTAATGGAAATTAACTTAATAGAGGTTAACAGATTGCTTGTTTACAAACCATTCTGTGCTCACATTCTAGCTGTTGACTGTTCCAATAGGCATATTAATGTGCATTTATGAAGAAAATATATTTATATGATTCTAAGAAAAAGTGTTGTTCTCCTACTCCCTCCAGTTAGTCTCCTCAAGTCCAGCTGTTAGAAAGAGAGGGTCCTTACTTGACTACATCTATCGGATTAAGTTAGACATCACTTGGTAGTTAACCTATATAATTGATTAACCTATATAATAGGTTATATAGACTAGTTTATATGACATGGGGCAAGTAATTACATTTCTTCTAATAAGATTAGATGTAAGACTGGGGTTCTTCATCTAATTCATCAGGTCAAGTTGGTTTGAAATCCGGTATTTTGCTATCCAGCCATGGGATGACTAATTTCCCCCCCTTATGTAATAAATAAGAACCACAGAGAAGAAACCAATTCTTTGATCACAGAAACAACAGTTTAGTCTAGAGAATAAACTATATATATAAAACCTATATAATTCTGATTAATCTACACAACCCATATAACATAATATTATATGTTATAACCATTATAATTCTGATATGCCCCAATTTTTATCTAGTTATTTACATGCTTGAGAATATCCACTATTTTTCTCACCAGGGCAGTGATGTGGAAAGGAGAATATTCATGAATCTCTTGAAAAATGGCTTAATGATTCAATTTGAGAATTGACCATCATGGAGTAAAGATGCAGGATGGAATAAAAGAGATAAGCCAAAATAAATGACTTAACAAAAGGTATTCTTTAAAAGTAAATAAAAACGAAGGAAAAAATATTTCAAAACAATTCTAAACTATTTTGATTATTTATCAGACCAACAAAAATACCCATCCCTGCAACGAGAACCACACTAGCACATGCTAGCACATTTAGACCAGTCATTTCTGCTGGTGAGCAATCATCCAGAGGTTTGAATGTCCCTGCCCATATTTTAACTGTGCTCAGAAGAAACTCTGTCCTCAAATCCAGGTGGGTCAGTTAATTTAACAAAGGAAGAGTACATCTTGACACCTCCACCTGGGTCTTCTTTCAACACTCATTCCTCATGTAAAAAGCATTACTTTTGCATGAGAGGCCAACAGAACAGCTAAAAATCTAAGAAACAACAAGGAGAACTTTTCTTGTTCTGAGTAAATCAAGTCATTCTAGGTAGAACTTATCTGAAGACAAATTATTTTTATGGATTCATCTTTGTTACCCTATTACATATGGACTGAGATAATCAATTTCTATAAATTTGACAGTTATGGTAAAAATCTAACAGAGACAAATTCTCAATCAGTTTATAGAGCGTATACTAAAGAAAATATGGGGGGCTGAGCCCCGGTGGTGTAGTGGTTGTGTGCGGGACTGCAGTCCACTGGGATGGAGGTTCAATTCCACCTCCACAGGAGCAAAGGCTGGGCCTCCTACTCCAACCACCAGAGGGCAGTGATGCCTTAAAAAAAAAACAAAAAAAGAAAAAAAGAAAATATGGGCTTCAGAAAACAGTTGTGGAGCTGAGCCCTGGTGGCGTAGTGGTTGTGTGCGGGACTGCAGCCCACTGGGATGGAGGTTCAATTCCAGCAGTGGGGCTGGGCCTCCTACTCCTACTGCCGGAGAGCAGTGATGGCCCCCTCGCCCCCCCCCCCCCAAAAAAAAAAGCAAACAGTTGTGTATGGAAGTCTGTTTCAAGTACAGTGCTTCTAGAGTATTTATATAATACATAAAGTTAAAGCCATAACATTTACTGTTAATGTCAAGGCACAAGTATACCGGAACCTTTAATTCTGAACTGGATAGGAAGCTACATATATGTATTTTTTGTTTTCTGGGCATCACTGCCCTCTGGTGGTAAGAGTAGGAGGCCCTTTGCTCCTGTAGAGCTGCTGCTGGAATTGAACCTCCATCCCAGTGGGCCGCAGTCCTGTGCACAACCACTATGCCACCGGGGCTCAGCCCCTGTATACTTTATATACTTAATTCCCCATTACTATACTCATTCTTACCTATAGATATGGAAATAAACCTTTCTTTAAAGTTTTATTCATAATGCTTAAAGAATTGGCAATATTCATGCTTAAAGGT
>PVJH01021612.1:6311-38309 GCA_004026705.1 Nesogale talazaci
CTTAAGTTGCCCGTGGTGCTGGAGGTGAGAAATCCTCGCTCAGAAGCTTCAAATAAAGCAGTGATTGTCTAATTGTGCATGTAGGCTAATCCTAACGCTTTCCCCTCAAATTATAAGATTCATTGATAGTATGATATTTTGTGCCACTTTCGTGTCATAAACATTAGGCAATTTACCTTTCCTCTTTGGGGATGCTGGAGGAACCTTGCATTATACCTTTTCATTAGAACATAAATTATAATTATTGTTTCAAAGATTTTATTCCATAAATAATAAAGGAAAGTACATCTATCTGTTGAGTAGTTCATAAACTGGTATAGCTAGTTTTGGTATTATTTTTGTGACATGTGACAATAAGCAGCAGCTTTCCTTTCACCAGAAGATAATTTCACCTTTCAGTAGGACTTATAACAGGAAATTTGAAATCTGAACAGGCTTCCAAAAGTTCTTGAGAAAGTTCCATTATTATTTTAATACCCATAGAACTTATTCTGTGCTTAAAAAAATATTATAAACCGTGTGAAGGCTTACAGAGTAGATCAGTTTTCCATTTAGGTAATTCATGTGTATTTTATTTCACTTCATTGATTTTATTCTTCCCACCGAACATCACTCACTCCACATCTTCTGTTTCCTGTTTCCTTTTCTCCTTCATTTCTAACCCTTCCAAACATTGTCTTTGGGGGGGGGGATGAATATGAGGAACTGAGACCAAGGGCCTAAGTAGAAGGATGTTTTGAGAGTGATGATGGCAACAAATGTACATAAGTGTTTTGCATACATTAGATGTGTGTACTGATCGTGACAAGAGTTGTGTGAGAATTTAAAATTAATTTAAAATTTGTTTAATTTAAAATTAAACAAAGCAAATTATTGTCCTTGAGGAAATGGTGTCCTTTGGCTCTCAAATGGTTGCTCATTGTGAGGTGAATGAACTTCCAGAGCTGTCTGTTGTTTTGACTAAAAATTGAGCTTGGGGTGGGTTAGTTCATGGGCGTCAAGAGTGACTGAGGGTCACAATCTCAAGGGTTCCTCCAGTCTATGCAAGCCACCGAGCCTGGGTTTTTATTACTATTATTGCCTTCTCTCTAGTATTTTCTCATTAATCCCTTGCTGAGTGGTTAGCAGTGGTAGCCAGGCACTCTGGCTTTTGCTCTCCAGTTTGTGGGGGCTGTTGTGTGTGGTCTGTCAGTTATTGTCACAGGTCTTTAAGTTCATCCTTCTTTGCTCTAGAAAAGAAGAGACTTATTAGATGGGTGCTCAGAGGTTCTTAAGACCGATTCCTAGGATGTAGACTATTGCTTTTGTGAACGGGTGTTAACGCCAGTTGACCTTGGTGTCCTCTGAGTCTATGCCCTCAAACCCCCAGGCCCAGTGACTCATTCCCTCCTGCCATTTGGTTATTGACATAGTGGCTGCAACCATGGACTTAAAATAAGGACACTGGTGAGGACGGTGCCGGACTGGGCAGTGTATCGACCTCACAGGTCACCATGAGTCAGAATGGACTGAAGGGCACCTAACAGCAGCAGCAACAGGAAGTTTTCGTGGCTTTGCCCCCAGAATGTGCCACCATACTCAGCTATGTTTGCAGCAAAGTTAATGAATACCAACATATAGCCTCTGTCAAACCTGGAGTTTTTTTTTTTAATCATTGTATTGGGGGTTCTTACAGCTCTTATAACAGGTCATACATCAACTGTATCGAGCATATCTTTTATTTGAGCCCTTGGTATCAGCTCCTCTTTTTCCTCTTCCTCCCACCCATCTGACCCCTTGATAAAATATAAATTATTATTTTTTATACCTTACACCTTCCTCTGTCTCCTTTCACCCCATTTCTGTTATTGGAGGGGTGGGGCGTGTTATGCGTAATCATTGCAATTGGTTCCCCCTACTTACCTCTCTTCCCCCTATACCTCTGCTGCTCAAATTTCTGTTCCTGAGGGGTTTGGCCAACTTGAATTCCCAGTCTCATGAGCTCATATCTGTACCAAGGTATATACTCTGGTCTAGCCAGAACTGAAAAGAAGCAGGCCTGCAGTCAGGATAGTGGGGGGTGAGGAAACCTCAAAGAGCCAGAGAAATAGTGTGTATCATCGGTGCTAAACTGTGCCCTGATTGACTTATCCCTTCCTTGTCCTACTGTCTATGGGTTTTGGGTTTCTGCTCTGACCCCCCTTGTTTTCAACAGTGGTTGTTGTTTTGGTTTTGAGTCTTCTGTTGCCTGTTATCGATTCCTGATTCCGTCACATGATCACATAGACAAGTGTGATTCCTTATGATCACATAGACAAGTGTGCTTCCATGTGGACTTGTTGCTTCTCTGCTAGATGGAGGCTTGTTTAACTACAAACCTTTAAGACCCCAGATGCCATATCTTTTGATAGCTGGGCACCATCAGCTTTCTTCACCACATTTGCTTGTGCACCCAGTTTGTCTTCAGTGATCATGCTGTGAAGGTGAGCATAACAGTACCGGTTTTTTGGAGCAAAGTGTTTTTGTGTTGAGGGAAGGCTTGAGCAGATACCCCAAATCCATCCACTTCCTCAATGTATTGCCATATAAGTAGATGCATATAGACATACCTCTAGTTTTATGAATTAAGGCACACCTAGGTTTATATCTCTATCCATAGCTTTACTTCCTAGATAAACCTAGATACATTTGTGGGGAAAATTCCATTAACTTTTCATTCCATTTCCCCCCAACTTTTTAAAGTCCCCTTACCTGTGTGTGTATTTTTGAACACTAGGTGGCCTCACCATCAGTGAGTTCTTTTTACAAGGAACTCAATTGAAAAGAATCAAGAGCAGTGATTCTCAACCTTTCTAATGCTGCAACCCTTTAATACAGTTCCTCATGTTGTGGTGCCCCCCCCTTACAAAATTATTTTTGTTGTTACTTCATAACTAATTTTGCTACTGTTGTGAATCATAACATAAATCTCTGATATGCAGGATGTATTTTCATTGTTACAAATTGGACATAATTAAAGCATAGTGATAAATCAGAAAAACAGTATGTAATAAATATTTTGAAATATAATTTTTCTAATGTGTTAGGATGAAGCACAGGAGCTCAGGGTTACAAATGACCTTAAACTTGGTATCACTGTGAAATGGAACCAGAAATAATTGAGGTCGCAAATACTTTCAGACATGAAGCAGATTTCATACCAATAGTGAATTTACTTACCAGATGGCTTAATGGTTTGCTAAACCTTCTTTGTAGTAGGATTAAGTTTCCCTCATTAATCACTGAGCTGAATAAAATCTTTGCTGGTAGAATTCATTTTATATTTGCATGAAGCATATGTACCTTTAATATTAACTTGGTTAAAGCTGCATGTCTGTTCATATGTTTACCTTTTTTAGCCACCGCCTTCTCATCTTCTCTACGATGCTTTTGGGGCTTTGGGGGGGCATCACTGCCCTCTGGTGGGAGTGGGAGGCCTAACCTTGCTCCTGGAGAGCTGCTGCTGGACCTCTACGATGCTTTTACTGTGCCCTGAGACCCGGGAGCCTTTTGCTGCTCACTGCTCCTTTGTCTACTCAGTCACTGACGCTCCAACAGGAGTTAGTTCTTCCTCCACCAGAATTTGGGGCGGCGGGGGGGGGGCGCGCAGGGGGGATGTCTCCCTCCAGTGTTAGAGGAAGCTGGGTGAAGGCGTGGTGCATGTGGTTCTAGTTCCACCATTCAAGCATCATTTGGGGATGGACCCACGTCCCCTTTTCTGCCCCACTTCACCATGGGAGGAGCCCCGAAGGCGCAGTGGTTAAGGGCTCGGCTGTTAACCCGTCTGTCATCAGTTGGGATCCACAGGCTGCCTCACAGGAGAACGCAGTGGGAATTAGATTCTGTAAGACTCACAACCTTGGGGACCCAAGGAGGCAATTCTGTTCTGTCCTACGTCCTACGGCGTTCATGTGAGTTGAGATTGACAGGACAGCCGTCGGGGATTGGTTTGGTTTGTGTGTCGTCCCTCCCTCCCACCTCCCTCAGCAATCTTTGCCAGCCGAGTGCACTTCCTTGGCCCTCTATTGACATGGAAAGAAGCACCTGCAACTGAGGGCAGTCGATTTTGATGGTTAGGAAGCTCCATTTCTGGGAAGAATTAGTTAGAAAAGTCCCTCTTCCTCTCACAACTCTACTGCCCTAAAATAGCACTTGGCTTCTTTTCTGGCTGACCTGACTGGCATTGGGCTCTCATGATTGTGTTTTTCTGGAGCGGCCACCCAGAAAATCATGACAGGGAAGTCTTGAGCCAACCTTGTCGGCAGCTGTCTGGACGTTTCTGTTGCTCTCTTCTTCCTTTCTGGCCGTGCTTGATGTACGTTTTCCTGCGCCTCTCGTTGCTGTCGTGGCTGTGCTGTTTGAAGGGATCCACACGTACCCTGGTGAACAAAAGCTTCGAATTGGAAGACTAAGCCCTGCAAATGCAGCTTCAAAAACAATCCTACTTCATAAGAAGAGTTTAAGGAGGAGAGAACTACAAATCACAAGTTTATGCTGAGATAAATTATAGCATTGAAAATATAAAACATGTGCTTTGTTCATAATCTACTGGATTGAAATTTTTTCATTCTCTACCCCCTGTGGTGCTGGGCTTTTTCCACTACTTGCCACCTGCTGGGTGTAAATATATATTTGTCCCTAGGCCCCTCTCCACAGGTCTCAAATCCTCACATATTCTAGAAACCTTACAACACCTGGTAAGTAAAATCAGTATTGGTATGAAATCTGCTTCGTGTGTGAAGGTATTCGTGACCTCAATCTTTGCTGGTTCTATTTCACAGCGATACCAAGTTTAAGGTCATCTGTAGCCCTGACAGTTTCTCTGTGCTTCACCCTAACACTGGAATCCAAGTCACCATCAGCTCCCACAGACTTCTGTAGCCGTAGTGATTTCTCACTGGTCTCCCCAAATACCCTCATTTCCTTAACACGCGGTTCTTGATTCATCAGTCAAAAAACAACCGTGTAAAAATGTAAGTCCAGTTATGCCAGCCCTGTTCAAAACCCTCCTTCAGCTCCCCAGCTCAAGCAGAATGGGTCTGTGCTGTCTGCTAACTGTTACCCCTGGAACCTCGTTTACCTACGTAGGACCTTTGTACTTGTGGTTCTCTCTGCTGACGGACCCCGGGCAGGCTCCATGCCTGCAGTGAGCCTGTTTCGCTTTGGTGAAGCTTAAGCTCCTCCTGCCTCCCCTACCTGTGTGAGTAGTTGAGAGTGTGCTTTCTCTGTTTTCCCTCGGGTCAGGTTCTTGTCTCTCTGCCTCTTTTGAACCAGCCCTTACCTTGCGCTAGGAGTGTAATTCCATGGGGTTGACTTGAGTGGGGCAAGGTAAGGAGAATCAGTAGACTGCTTCTTTTAGATCATGCTGCTGTGGCTTCTGCCCTGGACGCATGGCCACCCTCTTCACAAAGGAATGAAGCATTGCACGGTCCTGCACCACCTAGCTGGCCTATTATAGATTAGACCTTTGAGAAGTAGATCTCCAGGCCTTTCTTCCTGGTCTGTTAGTCTGGATTCACTCACTTCCATCCAAGTGGTTCTGACTCATTGTGAGTCTAGTGACCGCAACTGCAACCCTTTTTTTTTTTTTTGGGGGGGGGGGGGCTCACTGCTCTCCGGTGGTGGGAGTAAGAGGCCCAGCCCCACTGCTGGAATTGAACCTCTGTCCCAGTGGGCCGCAGTCCCGCGCACAACCACTACGCCACCGGGCCTCAGCCCACAACTGTAACCCTTTACAGGAATGGAAAACCGTGTCTTTCTCCTGGGGAGCAGCTGGTGGTTTTGCACTGCTGACCTTGTTGTAAACAGCCCAGCACTTAACCACTGCGCCACCAGGGCTCCTGTGTTAGTTTGTAATCTCTGCAGAGATTGGCCTCGTGGCATCAGGCAAGCACCCACTGATAGGAGATGCCTGTGCATGAGGTGCATTGCCCAGGAGTGAAACCCAGCTCTCCATGGTAGACAGACACACTTTCTGCTGCTTCTCCCTGTGTTTGTGTTTTCTGTTTAAAGTGATATCAAGTCCTTGGAGTTATGGTAGTGACTGATGGGAAGGGAAGAGGAAGGAGAGAGGAGAGTGTGGGAGCATGGAATAAGGAGCGTGGGCCCAGGACTTCTGGGGGTATCAGTGGCAGCCCAGTGAAAATTCAACAGATCCATCATTTCCAGGTTCCTGAGCTGAACCCTAGCCTCTGCCAAGATCAAATCCAGTGCAAGAAACCCATGTTTATGAAGTGCTTCACTTAAACTGTAATATTAAACAATTAGGTATTGGAGGGGGTGAGTAATGAGGGGATAGATACTAGCTAGAAATAAAATTGTGAAGCCATAGCATGACTTCTTGTACTGTTTGACGTTCTCGAGGCTCCCTAGAATAATGCAGACTGTGCTCCATGTGACTCTTGTGCCTGTGGGTGTCAGCCTGTAAAGAGAAGTGGAGGCGGGAGCAGCCACAGCAGACGAAGGGAAGAGATGATTGTGAACATCGGTGTAGCTGTGCAGAACAAGGGGTCTGATGGGAGAAAGGCCTAGCGACCTCATGTAAGATCACAGCTGTTGGAAAGCTCGTGGAACCTCGGTGGAGCTGCTTGGAGTCAGAATGAGCTCAGTGGCGGTAGGTTTTATTAAACTCAAACTCCCTGTGTTGGTCCGGGTAGACTAGAGAAACAAATTGATAGATGTGCATATGGATATAAGGAAAAGGTTTATATACAAGAGGAATGGGACATTGAGAAAGTATCCCAGCCCAGCCCAGCCCAGTTCAAAGTCGTAAGTCCAGTATTAACCCATATGCCCCATATCAGTCTGTAAACTCTCCTTCCGATTCACGAAGTCACAGGCCAGTGGGTGCAGAGTCCCGGTGCCGGCAGGGCCCTCCACGTGGCTTCTCCAGCTTCAGAGGTCTGGTTCCATCAGGGTAAGGCCATGTGGCTTCTCCTGGGAGCTGCCATCTTGTCTTGTCCATTGTTGGTTGTCTCGGAGACTCACTCCCAACATCTGGGGAGATAGCTTTTCATCTCCATGAGGGAAATATTGCGAGACTTCCCAGAGGTCTCAGGAGAAAGCCATGTCCACACGGAGGCCTCATTGGCTACCCAATGGCTATCTCCAGATTAACAGGCTAGACTCCGCCCCTATATCTCAATCATGAAATTAACATAAGCACATGACCGCCACACTCACTGCCATCAACATCGGGTCCGTGTTGGCTCAGAGCGACCCTGCGGGTTTCCCAGATCGTGCTGTTTATGGGAGCAGAAAGCCCAATCTGTCCTGCTGAGCTGCTGGTGCTTTCCAGCGACCAAATGCATGATCAGCCCTGTGCCGCCGGGCTCACTCAGGTGCTGGGAACACTGGAATGCAATACGGCCCCTGCCTCAGCCTCACAGTGGTTCTGTTAGTCTGTTGTTGCAGCCACTCGAAAGCCATCTCACTGAGTCTTCCTCTTTTTCACTGACGCTCTCCTAAGCAGGATGTCCTTCAGCGTCTGCGCTCTCCTGATGTGGCATTGAGTAGATGTATTTCAACTGGGTTCTTGTGTCTGTGAGAAGGAACCCTGGTGAGGTAATGGTTACACAGAAAGACAGTGTTCTGAAAGTGATGCTGGCAACACCTGTACTAATGGCTAACAGCATGGTCAGCCGTTCAAAACCACCAACAGCTGGAGAGAATAAGACAGGGCTTTTACTCTGGTAAAGAATGAGTTTCAGCTGAGCCCTGGTCACGCAGTGGTTGTGTGCGGAACTGAGGCCCACAGGGTTGGCGGTTCAAGTCCAGCAGCAGCTCTCCAGGAGCAAGGCTGGGCTTCCTGCTCTCACCAGGGCAGTGATCCAAAGAGAAGAAAAAAGAATGACAGTTTCAGAAACCCAGGGGGAGCAGTAGTTCTACCATGTCCCATAGAATTGCGATGAGTCGATGGCAGTGAGTTTGAAGTTTGGGCCCAAGAAAAGTTTATGTTGGTGAACTATTATTTTGGTAAATTGGTAAGTCTTACAACAGCGTATGCTTTTAACCTTATGTTAAATCTTTTTTCTAAGAAAGGTATTTGATAGATTAAAATGTAATTATAGATTCACATTGCTTTTAGAGCGGGGACTCCTTGCTCTAATATGCATTATTTGGGCTCTGGTGGTGTTGTAGTCGGTTATGAGGTGGGCTGCTAACGGCAGGGTTGGCAGTTTGACCCCGCCAACCCCGCTGTGAGAGAAAGATGAGGCTGTCTGCGCCTGGACCAATTTAGAACCTCGGAAACCCAAAGGGGTGCTTCTTCTCTGTCCTCTGGGATCACTGTGAGTCAGACTTGACTTAATGGCAGTGCGTTTTTAAGATTTTTGTTTTAATGTGGGTGTCCTGTGGTTGTCTTACCAGAGCCGGTCAGGCAAAGGGATGGAAGCTCATGTTCCTTGCTTCACTGTTTTTTTCCATGATATTCCCTGGAGAGTAGAGATGCTGAAAATGTGTTATTAAAGAGAGACTAGCAAAACTTTCCATTAATCCAACTTTTCATTTAATCACTGTTTGGTTTTGAATGCCACCAACAGATCCATTTTAAATGAGCCCCCTGCATGTCTCGGGACTCAAAGTTAATAGGAATTAGAGGAGATCCAGGAAAAAAGGTGGGGGGGGGGCAGGAATGAGCTGATTCCAAGGGCTAAAGTACAAAAAAAAAGTCCTGAAAATGATGATGGCAACATCTGTACAAATGTGCTTAACATAATGGATGGATGGATGGATAGACCGAGAAGCACTGTCAGAGACTCCATAAAATGATTTTTTAAAAAAGATCCCTATCTTCTTGAGGTCTGGAAACTTGAGAAGTTCTTGTACTTCGTATACTAGATGGCGTCTAGTCAGTGAAAATTTTTTTATTGAAGAACTAGACTGGGTAATTTCACATCACTTAGTGTGCTTGAAATGTTAAGAATTCACTTTGATTTTTTTTTTTTTCTAGGCAAATAAGGGAGAGACTGAGGAACCAAGTCACTCAGATGAAGGAACATGTTCCTGGGTTCACACCAGGCTTAGCAATTTTACAGGTACCAGACTATGGATTTCTGTTATGTCCCTTACGGATTGAACTGTGTGTCACCCCCAATGTATGTTGTGAATGCTCACCTCTCTGCCTGTGTTTTTAATCGCAATCCTTTGGGAGATGGGTTGTCTGTATTAAGTTAATGGGACAGGATTTGTGTCAAGTATGTTTGAAATCAGTCTCTTCTGAGATAGAAATTAAACGAGCAGGTGACGGGAAGAGAGGTGCCAGACCACGGGGACATCTGCATGGAGCCTGGCAATCGATGCCAGGAAGAGTTCTGCAGAGAAAGCCTTCTCCTGGAGCCAGCACTCTGCATTCCAACGCTGAGACGCTCAGCTGGGAGAAAGTAAATCCCTGTTGGGCAAGTGGCCCACGGGTGGCCTGCGCTACAGGGACTGGCCCTAGATCGTATGGCAGCCTCTTCCTCACTCGGTTGCCTGAACTGCAGACCACTCTAGAGCTTCTGTCTCCATTTTGTTTTCTGTCTAGTCCAGGATTTTGTCAGTTTTTCTTGCCATGTCCCGCCCTTTCAAATCAGCTTCTCAAAAGGTTGGAGCATCCCAACCGACTCTTCTCGGTGGGCACTCTCACTGGGCCAGTTTTTCTTAAACTTTGCCCTTTGCCCACTTAAAAATCTAAGGCCTCAAGGAGCTTTTATTTACCTAGCTGGCTTTTCCCCCTCAGTTTTTACTCTATTGGAAATTAACACTGGGAAGTTGTCCACGAATTTACTCATTTTAAAAGGCCACATATTAAAATCATTTTGCGTTCGCAAATAAATGACACTTTTTATGAAAAAAATAACTGGGTAGAATAAAATGCAATAAGGAGAGGGGCATTGTTTTACTTTTGTTTCCCCAAAACTCTTTACTTGGTTATTAACAGAAGACAGATGGGTTCTCATCTGCTACTGCATTCAGTGTGGTGTTGTTTCCTGGTTGGGTCGAAGTGCTTGATGGAAATCCGGCTTCCTGTGGATAGGTAGCTGGGAAAGGAAGGAGAGCTCGTAGATGTATGAGTGAATCACCACCCAATGTAGGTGGTCACCGATGGCTGACTTGGAACATCCTTCAGAAATCCACGCCCCTCACCTGACATTCCCTCTTGGGGGCACATATCCCACATAGGACATTTAAGCCTCTGCAAAGTTTCTGCCCTTTTTTTCTGGTATTAAGAGATGGGCTTCCATGGTTGCCCCCTCCCTGTAATTGCACGTTATTTTGCCAGTAGAGAGACTCAGTGTAGCCGAGAAGAAAATACAGAAGGCCTGCTGCTCAGTGCCTGGTGGTTTCCCTTTTTGGCAAGTCACTGAGTAAGAATAAAAGGTATCCATTATGAGTGTACACTCAGAAAATTTGGGGGTTGACAGTTTCTTGGCTTGCTCTTGGGAATTGTTTTTATCTAGAAAAAAATAAATGTCCTGGGCAAAAAATCCCTTTCTGTAAACTTTTCCCAAGGGATTTGGGGATATTTCTCCTCCTTTTCCAGATTGACTCCCCCAACTTTTACGTGGGGGTTTCTGTGCTGGCAGGTGTTTCTATTGCAGGGACACTGCCCTGCGGCAAGTCTCCTAAGCCTAGCCCACACACAACGGCAACAAGAGTCAGCAGTGTCCCATGAGACAAAGTTTACCTATTGTGTCGGAATCACCTCTGCTGTCTTCGACCTCTTGCCTTCCCGTTTGGGGGACTGGCGCCACCACCCCCCTACATAGATTCACTCGTTCGTTCATTCTTTTTTTCTCACTGAGGAGGTATATAGATGGTAGACGAATGGTTGAGCACTCAACTCTGCCCCTAACAGGCTTTTGGTTTGAACCCCACTGGAGGCACCTCCAAAGGCAGGCTTGGGGACATGCTTGGGAAAAGTTGCTGGCGTGGCAGCCCCGTGGAGCACACCTGGGCTCTCCTTGAGTCAGAGGGACTTGATGACCACCGTGTTCCCGCAGAGCTCCTCTCATGGAAGCCACCGCGGGGGCAGTCCTCCTCCTCCTCCTCCTCGGTGCGAGGTCGATGCGATATGTGTGTGTGTGAGTCAGCATTGACTTCATGACAGTAAGTGGGATTTTAAAGGGGAAACTGACCTTGGAATACGTTGTCAGGAGAGAAGAGAAGAACCTCACACTTGGTTGAGTGGAAGGGCAGTGAAAAAGAGGAAGATCCTCGAGGGACACAATGGCGGCAACATTGGGATCCGGCAGGGGAACAATGGTGAAGATGGCTTCAGACCGAGCAGTGTTCACTTCTGAGGTGCTGAGGGCCACCATGACACCGTGGCACCTGACAGCAGCAAAGGTTGACAGCATAGGTTTGTCAGTACATCGTGAACCCCAGCAAGAGAGTGGGGCTCCCTGAGGCCTCACTAAACAACTTGGACCTCGGTAGCAGTACGGGAGTCATGTCTCCAGCCTTCCCCGGGTTCATCAGGTTGCTTAGTCACCCCATCTGTTGTCGTGTTTCCAACACTTTTAATAGAAACTCAGTGCCCCCTAGGTTTCCCACCGGAACTACTGTCCTGTTTGACCCTGCCTCCCCAAATCTGTTCCCTCCCTTTCATTCCCACTGCTCCCTCCTGGCATGGGCCTCTCTTCCTCCCTGTCTTCCCTCCTTAGCCAGCTACTTCCCTCTGGGTGTAGGCGGTCACAGTCCACCCACCACACCCACTCCTCATTCCTTCCCAGCAATGACAATACTGTTTATAGAGCATCTAGTACAGTTCAAAGGAATTATATGGATGTCTAATTGTCTCAGTGTTTAAATTGCCTCCACCATGTTTAGGTGTGCATGCTGTTCCCTGATAATCAAAGATTTAAGATGTCAAGCCCAAAGACATAGTCAGGAAGGGGTGGAAAACCAAGATAACAGCCCTCGTCTGCCTGTCTCTTAAAGCCCAATTGTGTTTCCTTTTTTCTCCCCAAAGTCCTTGGCCTTCGATTCAAGGACATTCATGAGCTAGCCCAAGTACCGTATATGTTTAAAAAATTGGATTTTTAAAAAATGGGATGGCACTGTCCTAAATATGTGAATACCTACAAGACATTAAGGCTTAGCTCTTCCTTGTAAGCGAGATGAGTGGGACTGCGATTCCAAGCGCTTCAAAGTGCTTTACGTTGGCTCCTCACGAAACACAAGGACAAAACGTGATCTGAAGTCATGAACTCACCCAGCCTGAATAGCTGCAGAGGATTCCTGAAGCAGAAAGAGAAACGAACACGGGGACAAAGAGCCAAGGACTTAGTCAAGTAGGCACCGCTATTTGGCCCTGAAAAATAAAACTTATTTAAGAGGGTTAAAAAGAAATAAGAGTTTTAAAAGTTGTATGAGCCCCCAATACAATTATTTTTTAAGGGAATTTGTACATAGACCCAAGAGGCAATCATTGACTAGAATAAGGTATACTGCATGGTTTAAAATCAGGGAAGATATGAGTTTGAGTGATATCCTTTCACAATATTTTTTCAATCTGCGTGTTTACTACATAAGATGTGAAACTAGTCTATATGAAGGTTACAGCATCGGGATTGGAAGAAGGCTCATTAAAAAACTGCTATGTGCATATGACACAACCTTCCTGGCTAAAACTAAAAAGGACTTGAAGTGCTTGCTTAGGAAGATCGAGGATTGAAACCTTCAGTATGAAAAAGGATTTCATATTATTTGGATCCACAGTAGATGCTCATAGAAGCAGTATTTAAGAAATCACTTCATGTTTTACATTGGAAAATGTACTGCCTGAGATCCATGTAAATTGTCAAAAAGCAAAGACTAGCGTGTGACTGAACCAAGCTGTGATATTTTCATTCACCTGATATTCATGTGAAAGCTGGCCGATTAGTAAGGAAGACTGCAGAACAAATGATGCATTTGAATTAAGCTGTTTGCAAAAATTTGTAAAGTGCCATGTTTATTCTTCTGCCAGAAGAATGAACAGATCTGTCTTGGACTAAGTGCAGCAAGAAAGCCCCTTGTAAGCAAGGATGAAGAGATGTCATTTCACATTCTTTGGACGTGTTATCAGGAGAGACCAGCCCCTCGAAAAGGACTTCATGTTTGGAAAAATTGGAAAAGCAGCAGACCTTCAAAAGATAGATTGGGGGGCTGAGCCCCGGTGGCGTAGTGGTTGTGCGCAGGACTGCGGCCCACTGGGACAGAGGTTCAATTCCAGCAGTGGGGCTGGGCCTCCTACTCCCACCACCGGAGAGCAGTGGTGCCCCACCCCCCAAAAAAAAAAGATAGATTGGGGGCAGCTGCAACAATAGTTCCAAATGCAACAATTGTGTGGATAAAAAAAAGAAGAGGCCCCTAGAGGCCTTGAAGCGCCGCCACCACTGTGTCATTAGAGGGCAGAGAGAAGAGGGGCAGTGCCATGTCTAGGCTTAGGGGTCTGATGTGAACCACCTGACTGACTCCTAGCCCCACAGCCCTCCTGCACCTGCGGGACCTGAAGGGGGAGGGAGAGCTCCCCATTAAGTCATTTTGCCCCGGTGGCGCAGTGGGTGTGTGCGGGACTGCGGGCCCACTGGGTTGGTGGTTCAAATCTAGCAGCAGCTCTCCGCCAGCAAGGCTGGCTACCAACTTCCACCAGGGCAATGATGCCACACACACAAAAATCTAAATAGTTCATTGTAATTATAAATACTGGTAGAAATGCAAGAAAACAAAGTACTCTAGTCCGTAGAATTTCACCTCCTTTTTCACTTTGATCTGAAAGTCTTAGTGTAGCAAACCTGACATGGAATCATCATGGGAAAGAGCATCTACAGGTGTGTATTGCCTAGCGTTCTCTGAAGTCGGATGTATGACTGGCCCTTACTTAAGCAACCCCTCTATCCCATAGCTAAATCCCCATGAAAACTTTATGGGAGACTCCCTGCAAAAATAAGCTTGAGAGCTGTGTAGCTGGACTGGGTGTCAGATGGGGATTCTGTGCATGTTTGGGAGCAGGTTGGGGTGGGGGGTCACAAGAAGGTGACCTCAGGGAGTAAGTACAAGGTTGCTACTGGCAATGGTGGCCTGTCTGTCATCATCATTCTCTGGGCAAGGCTGCTTTTGGACCCTGGTATAGCCCTGGCTGCCTCCGCCCAAGCCTGAGCCTGGATCCTAGAAGACCTGAACGTGGCCTGCTCAGGAGCCCTACCAGGCAGCCCAGGAGGGAAAGCTGCAGAGCTAGGTTGGGAGTGAATGGGGAGGGAGCATGGACGTGAGGTGGGGGCTGGAGTTAGGATGGGCTCTGCCACTCACTCACCTGAGGCCTACAGTCTTTAAAACCATTGAAACCTCAAACTCACTGCCATCGAGTCAATGCAGACTCATGGGGACAGCCCCCCCCCCCCCCGTGGGTTTCTGAGACGAATGATTTTATGGGAGTAGAAAGCCCAGTCTTCCTCCTGTTAAAAAATTTAAAGGATCAGCTGAGCCCTGGTGGCCTAGTGGTTGTGTGAGGGACTGCGGCCCACTGGGTTGGCGGTTTGAATCCAGCAGCAGCTCTCCAGGAGCAAGACTGGGCTTCCTACTCCCACCAGGGCAGTGGTGCCACACACACACACACACACACACACACACACACACACACAAGATTTAAGGGACATAATTAAAGGAGAGCTGTTGATGTTTAAAAAAAAACAATTAAAAAACAAAAGCAGCTTCTTCTTCCTCGAGAAAACACCAAATGGCAGATGACGCCGGTGCAGCGGGAGGGCCTGGAGGCCCCGGGGGCCCAGGAACGGGTGGTCGGGGCCGTGGACGAGGCCGCAGCTCTCGCGGAGGCAAAGCCGAGGACAAGGAGTGGCTCCCAGTCACCAAGCTGGGTCGTCTGGTCAAGGACATGAAGATCAAGTCTCTGGAGGAGATCTACCTGTTCTCCCTCCCCATCAAGGAGTCCGAGATCATCGACTTCTTCCTGGGGATGGCCCTGAAGGACGAGGTCCTGAAGATCATGCCTGTGCAGAAGCAGACCCACGCCAACCAGCAGACCTGGTTCAAGGCCTTTGTCGCCATCAGGGACTACAATGGCCATATTGGCCTGGGCATCAAGTGTTCCAAGGAAGTGGCCACGGCCATCCGCGGGGCCATCATCCTGGCCAAGCTGTCCATTGTCCCCGTGCGGAGGGGCTACTGGGGGAACAAGATCGGCAAGCCCCACACAGTCCCCTGCAAGGAGACCGGCCGCTGTGGATCTGTGTTGGTGCGCCTCATCCCTTCCCCCAGGGGCACTGGCATCGTCTAAGCCCCTGTGCCCAAGAAGCTGCTGCTGATGGCAAGGATTGATGACTGCTACACCTCAGCGAGGGGCTGCACAGCCACCGTGGGCAATTCTGCCAAAGCCACCTTTGATGCCCTCTCCAAGACCTATAGCTATCTGACCCCTGACCTCTGGAAAGAGATGATATTCACCAAGTCTCCCTACCAGGAGTTCACTGACCATCTCCTGAGGGCCCACACCAGAGTCTCTGTGCAGAGAACCCAGACTCCAGCTGTGGCTACCACATAGTTGATTTTATATAAAAAATAATAAAGTGAATTGAGCCTGGAAAAAAAAATTAAAAAAAACAACAACAACCTCCCAGGATCATGGGCATACATGCAGTTCAAAAGTGTCCCGGGCTGATCCCCGGTGGCGTAGTGGTTGTGCGCGGGACTGCGGCCCAATGGGATGGAGGTCCGATTCCAGCTCCACGGAGCAAAGGCTGGGCCTCCTACTCCCACCACCTGAGGGCAGTGATGCCCAAAAAAACAAACAAACAAAAAAATAGTGTCCCGAACTGGTGGCACAAGCCTATGTAGCACATGACTGTTGAGGAGCCAGGAGGGAGGTGCCATAGTTATAGGAGCCCCACCGTCCAAAGCTAATGACCATGGAAAAATCCATGGCTCTTAAAGGACACTTCTGGAGCAAAAAGGAGGCTTTGTACTTCCACAAAGATTTACCAAAACCAAATCCAACTCGATGCCGACTCATGGGGCCCTTCTACGATAGGGAAGGGAGAACAGTCTCTGCATGTTAGCAACTTCTCTATGGGAGTAGAAAGCCCCATCAACTTTCCCCGAGGAGTGACTGGTGGTTTCGAACTGCGACCTTACGGTTTAGCAGCCCTTCACGGGATCCTTGCCTCACAAGGACACTTGAGATGGACAGTTTGGGGAAGCCCACAGGGACACTTTTACTCTGTCCTATAGCTTTGCTCTATGTCCGAATCACCTTGATAGCATTGAGTTGGGCAGTTTCTCAGCCCTTTGTACCTTGAAGTAGCCCACGATTGTGGCAACCCTGTAGCAACCTTGCAGTGTGCAGTACAGGTGCAGGTGGCTCCTGACTTAGCTTTACTCTTGCCTGTTCCTGTGGCAGCGGGGAGGGCATTGTGTGGAGTTCTGGCTTCCAGGGACAGTCCCACTCCTGCTTTCTCCTTACCCTCCATTCAAAGTTTTGGGCTGTAAGTGTCGCACGATTAGACGGTTCTTTGCTCAAAATTGAGATGTCAGAAGCTTTTCTGTATAGTTTTCATTCCCCAATTATCTGATTTGCATGCATTTATCGTTCTAGGTTGGCGACAGAGATGATTCAAACCTTTATATAAATGTGAAGCTGAAGGCTGCCGAAGAGGTAAAGGCTCCACCGGGGTGCTGTCACCCCCAATCTAGCCTCTGCCCCAACCTCAGCTGTCATTTACCCTCCTGCCCTTCGTGCCTCTCCCATGACAGCTTCTGTCCCTCAAAGCAGACCTTGGCTTCTAAATCAGAACTGGGCATTTACCTGTTTCAATTGTTCACTGTTGCAGATTGGGATCAAAGCTACCCACATTAAGTTACCGAGGACAGCCACAGAGTCTGAGGTGAGCCATCGCGCGGCCCTCCTGGGGGTTTGGCACTTTAGAGACTTGGGGGCTGAGCAGATGTGGATCTCCAGGGAATTCCTTTTTTATAGGCTCCACCTCCAGACATGAAGCCCAGGTGGTGGAGTGCAGTGGGTAATCAGTTGGGTTGCTCACCACAAATTCAGGAGTTCAAATCCAGCTGTTTCAAGAGAGAAAGATGAGGCTATCTGGGGACCACGGGAGCAGTTCAGCTCTGCCCTCTGTGGGTCAGAATGGACTTGATGTCACAGAGGTTTGGTTTGGGCTATGAAAAGACCTCTTGAAAATACCCACAGAGGGCCGAGCCCCAGTGGTGTAAGTGGTTGAGTGCGGAACTGCAGCCCGCGGACTTGGCGATTCAAATCCAGTGGCGGCTCTCACGAGCAGCACTGGGTAGCACCCATGACCACCAGAGTCAGTGATGCCCACAAAAAAGAAAGAAGGGAAGGAAGGAAGGAAGGAAGAAAGAAAGAAAATACCCACAGAGCAGTGGCTGAGCCCCGGTGGCGTAGTGGTTGTGTGCGGGACTGCGGTCCACTGGGACAGAGGTTCAATTCCAGCAGTGGGGCTGGGCCTCCTACTCCACCGCCGGAAGGCAGTGATTCCCCCCCCCCCCCAAAAATGTAAAAAAAAAAAATACCCACAGAGCAAATGGCTTAGCCCTAGACTATACATTTGTATTGCTCCAATTGTGATTTAGGCAGTATTTGCTTCTCTATCAAGCACTATCTTCTGTGGGTAATCATTTCCTTAAACAGTCAGTGGATAAGGCCAGACTGTCAGCCTGCATCCCAACGCAAAGGTACGAGGAGAGGGCAGGGAACCGAGGTCGATGGGAAAAGAACAGCTAGAGTGGAAATCATGGCAGTGGCGGCCCTGTCACAGAACAGTCCACGTAATAATGATCATCCAGTGGGAACCCAGTTTGCTCAGGATGCTTTTGCGCAATTAAAAGAACAGTCATCACCAGTTGGCTTGTAGGTCTCTGCATCTTTAAATCCACCTGTGTGTGGTCACTTAAGATCTTCAAGAACAGGCATGACCAATCTGTGATGGTGTGGTCGCCTGTCGGTCTGGGAATGGCAGGGGGAGAAGGAGGAATCTCTGAGGTCACGGGAATGTTCTACATCTGTGCTGTGCAAATGTGGTGGACACCAGCGCCTTGTGCCATCTGAAATGTAAACGACCTTTTAAAATTCTGTTTCTTGGTTGCACTGGCCTCATTTCCAGCTCTCATCCCACTCCTGTGGCTAGAGACCATTTTCTTGAAGGTGCAAAGCATCTCGCTTCTCTCACCCAGGATTGTGCTCATGGCTTTGACGAGGTGTAGAGTTTGAGAGGACTATAATGTAATTCCTAGAAAAAATAAATAATAATAATTAACTCCTCTTGAAGGGAAGGGGGGGAGTGAACTTTTTGTCGTAGAAAATTTCTTTTCATCCTTTTTATGTGTATGTGGTCTCCAAATTGTCTGGGGTCCGGCCCTTAGGTTCTGAAGTACATCATTTCTTTGAATGAAGACGCCACTGTGCACGGCTTCATTGTGCAGCTCCCGTTGGACTCAGAGAACCCCATCAACACTGAGGCGGTGGTCAATGCCATTGCCCCTGAGAAGGACGTGGACGGGTGAGTGTGGAGGGGCTTTCTGCGACACATGGCATACTTCACCTACGCTGTATTTCTTTCCCGGACTTACACTAGATTTCATTCTAAAGAGTCAAGAGACCTAATGACTTTCTTTTCACCAATCTGTTTTAGATTGACGAGCATCAGTGCTGGAAAACTTGCAAGAGGTGACCTAAATGACTGTTTCGTTCCTTGTACACCTAAAGGATGCTTGGAACTCATCAAAGAAACAGGTAAAAATAAATAAATAGGAGCTGAGCCCCGGTGGCGTAGTGGTTGTGCGCGGGACTGTGGCCCACTGGGACGGAGGTTCAATTCCAGCAGTGGGGCTGGGCCTCCTACTCCCACCACCAGAGAGCAGTGATGCCCAAAATAAATAAATAAATAAATAAACAAACCAGCGAAGCCTTACAGGGCAGGTGCCTCATGGCTGCACTGACTGACTTCCTGTTCTCTCATTTACCTCTGCTGCACTGGTTCTCCTCGACCCTCTCACACAGTTCCACATCTTGTGGTGAGCCCCTCGCCCATAACATTATTTTCGTTGCTACTTCATCACTGTGATTTTGCTACTGTCATGAACTGGGAGACCCCTGTGAAAGAGTCGTTCAACCCCAAAGGGTTAGAAGAGCCATAATTCACTGGCCCTGCACTGGCCATAAGTAGATGGATTTGATTGACAGAAGGACCCTTCTCCTGGGGGTTTTACCTAACTAGTCAATTTCCTCCATAACCTTATGTGTAGTTATTGCTGGTATCCAGCAACTGAGGGGAAACGGGCTGGGGGGGATGGGGTGGGTGAGATGGAGTGGCTTATTCAGCATACTCAGCATCTCAGCATGAAGCCAAGACTTAACTCAAGGTTATTTGAGTTCAAAGTAATCTCTCTGTGTGAGTCAGTAACTGGCATGGTAGTACAAGAGGGCCTGGGCCTGGGCAGTGCTTTGTTCTGTTACCCACTGGATGGGTCCCTGTGAGGTAGAACCCTCCTGCGACAGTATCAGAAGAATTCTGCTAGAATAAAAAGTTATGAAATGGGAAGTTCCTGCCACTGAAGTGGACCCGGCATGCGCCCCCACCCCCACTCACACTAGTGGGGCCACACTTATGTCTGAAAATGAACCCCTTCTGCAATGGGCCAGATCACTTTGTTATCTACTCTACACCTTGGTATTTTAATTTGATCACGAACCTTTTTGTTTTTTTAACAGATGCGTGTTTTTAAAATTGTGGTAACATAAAATGTACAACTTTGAAAAATCACACATTGGAAAGTGTGCGATTCAGTGGTGTCTAATCTATTCCCTAGGTTGTACAGCCTTCATCACTGTCTAGTTCCAGAGTGCTGGATCTCCCCCAACTCCTCTCTAAACCACTGTCAGGCAGTTGTCACTTTTACCAGGGTTGTGTGTCATAGTACCAGAAAGTGGGTCAGAAGTTGTGTGGGAAGGATTGACCTGCTTAGTCTCCCTCCAGCCCACGTAAGAATGCCTATGGTGGACAAGAGGAGGCAAAGTCCTACGCCCCGGGGCTGCTGGGCCTTGTGCTGCCCTGCAGCTTAATGTATACCTTGTAGCAGGCTTCACAATGTGGGACCACTTGATAAACACAGACCCTAGAAGCTGTAGCCACATTGGTTTCCCTACTTCCTCCTGGCCACAGTGAAGCTGCCATCAGCCCAGATTGGATGCAGGTCTTTGGCTGATGGCTAAATAGTGCATCATCCAGTAAGCTAGCTCAAAGCCTAAGGGCTTGTCTTGCAGACACTCATGACATTAGCTTTACAACAAAGTGCTCGATTTCTATTTTTATAAATATAGATGGATTTCTATTTTTCTAACAAAAGGTGATTAACTAATTATATGTAAGTGGTGTGCTTTCCCCACAAACTGCCTAGGCAAGGGTTCCCTGCCTTCAGCCCTATCTGCATAAAGGCCTCCGGACTCGGCCTCAGCTTGCCTCCTGGTGAGGGGCTTCCCCCGCAGACTCCACTTAGTGCCCCAGGTTCACCCACTCTCTGCCTTCCAGTCTGTTCCGACTCTTGGCAATCCTCAAAGGACAGACAGGGTTTCCAAAACTGTAACCCTGTATCAAGGAGAAAGCCTCCTTTGTCTCCTGGGGACCGGCGGGCCCTTTCCAGCAGCTGACCTGGAGAATCAGAATCATCTTGCCACATTTCCATCGTCCTGTTAAGCCGTTGTAGAGCTGGTGCTCATTGGCTGGGGGACATTTTAGAATGTGGTCATTTGTCTGCTATAGGCAGTGGACTGAGTCCATGTCTGTTGGGTGGAATATGCATTGTTTCCAAGCAGGGCAGTGATTCCTTACCAGGGGGGCCTGGGGGCTCGGGTGACTTCATCCTTGACTTCTAGCTAGAGGGCTTGTGATTCGGACCCACCCGGCGCCCTTGGGAAGGAAAGCTGGGCAGTCGCCCTCCAAAAGGTCACACCCCAGAGAGAGACCTGGGAGCTCTGACGTGTGTGGGCGCCCCGGAGCTCGACAGACTCACCACAGTGACGTGGCTGGTGACTGCTGAGTGGGCAAAACGGAAAGCTTGCTTTCGTCTGCAACTGAGTTTCCTCTTTTCCCTTTCCCTGCAAGTCACTCTGTGCCCCAGGCCCGCAGTCTAAAAGGAAATGTGAATGAGACTTGGAAAGAAGCCTCAGCACTCATCGAGTTTTCTTTTCTCCCAACCCGCTTTTTTCCAGGCACCCTCTTTGTTGAAGCTCTTTAATGACGTGTCTGTCCAAATGACGTCTCGCTGCCTCTCTGGATTGGGGGCTTTTGTTATTTTCCCTTTGAGTGTAGGTTTTTTCTGACTCTCAAATGGATCGTGGCTTCATCTGCTCTGTGTAAAACCCACAGCAAGAAAGTCTACGTTTACAAATCCCAATTTGTAGTTGCAACCCTAGAACTGGGAATATTTTTCCCGGAGTGTTCTTACGGTTTCTGTGTGACCTAAGAACCTCTTTGGGTGCGTTAATTGCCCCGAGTTTTCCTTAAAGAGGGCGGCTTCTTCCTTCCCCCTCTGACTCACTCTGGCTTCTCTTCCAGGGGTGCAGATTGCTGGGAGGCACGCCGTGGTGGTGGGGCGCAGTAAAATTGTCGGGGCCCCAATGCATGACTTGCTTCTGTGGAACAATGCCACGGTGACCACCTGCCATTCAAAGACTGCCAATCTGGGCGCAGAGGTAAGGGGGCCAGAGTCGAGCAGAAGCGGGTGTGTGTGTTTCCCTCCCCTAATCAACGCGCTGCCAGAGAAGTACCATCACCACTGTGTACTTGACCCTGATTCTCGCCGGTCGTGCCTGTAACCATTCCATGACTCTTTGTTTCAGTGTACGAAATGAGGAAGCAAATGCAGGTTCAGACTTGCCCAACTTGACATAGCCCCAAAGCACAGGTGCCGAGATTCAGATTCATGATGGTGCCCTGGTTCCAGAGTGCTTTCCTCTCGGGGAAGAAATCCTGTCCCTGTTAAACAGCCCCTTCCTGTGACCCCAGGCTCTTCTGTCCACACTCCTCTGTAGCTGGACACCTCGTGTAAATAAGGCTGGCCAGTACAGAGGCTGGCTCTGGACCCTGGCAGCCAGATTGCATCTCGCCGGGAGTTGCCCGCCACCCTGAGGTGGACGTGCTCCTGAGGGACTGGGCAGTGGTCCTCTGGCATCGGTAGCAGCTTGTTCTTGATCCCTGCATTGGATTCTTGGGCCCGAGAAGTGTGACCTTGATGTGTCCCTGTTGGTAGCTCCGGGATCTCTTGCTGCACGCTGGTTAGACCAGCAGTGCAAACTCACCAGCTGCTCGTCAGGAGAAAGCTAGGGCCTTGTGCTTCTGAAAAGATGGCAGCCTCAGACACCCGAGGGGGCAACTGGGCCTTACCCAAGAGGATCTCTGTGAGGAGGGGTTGATCTGCCCGCAGTGGGCTGGAAATCCTTGAGTTGACACAGCACCATTTCCTAAATAAGGGGACAGAGTGGAATGGGTCCAGCCCCTTCTCTCATCCGTAGAACAGTGCTGTGGAAGGTGGTAGGGCCACAACCTCTGATGTTACACACCAGGGACTGGGTCCCCCTGCCCATTCGGTAACATCTGGGGCGAGAGGTGCAAGCTTAGGGGGTGTGTATGGTACATGAAGAACAGAGGAGAGAGAGAGAGAGAGTGTGTGTGTGTGTGTGTGTGTGTGTGTGTGTGTGTGTGTGTAAAACACAGGCAAAGGAAACATACTGCACAGCCCATCCCATGAAAACAGTGACAGGAACCCTCTGGCAGGCGGCTCTTCGCTCCTTTGCTGCCCCTCCTCTTACCCACCCCCATCCCCCGCCTCATCAAAGCCTTCCCAGTCTTTCCCTCGGGTGTGAAAACACTTTTTTCCCCTTTAAAATAATGATGTCATGAAATATCCCCAAGATTGGCTCCACCTTAGGATTCCCTGCGCTGGCTTCTTTCATCTCAAGCCGGCTCCCCTCCCTGCAGGTAAATAAAGGTGATATCCTGGTGGTTGCCACGGGTCAGCCTGAAATGGTGAAGGGGGAGTGGATCAAGCCGGGGGCGATCGTCATCGACTGTGGAATCAATTATGTCCCAGGTACGTCCTGCGGGGCCCGATGGTGCTTGCTTGTGCAGAGAAGGATAGAGCAAAGATCGTCAGGGTCTTCAGGTCAAACAGAACGTCTGGTGCCCATTTTATGCCTGCAGCCCTGGGATAGAGGTTGACTGCCCTGGGGAAGCACACCCTCGGTGACGTTGCTGCCGAAGGCAAGCCCGCCTATTGTCAGCAGCTGCCGTTTGAGCCCCCAAGGTGGTGCCGGGACGGGATTGGCGGTCAGAGTGCATGTCGACATCACCCTCTAGCCAAGGCAGCGGCGGATGGATTTGAACCAGGGTCATCCTTGCAAACAGCACGGCCACGCCAGAAGCAGGCCTCCTCCTGCCCATGCTCCGCTCAGAGGGCCGTCTGTCTTTCTTTGCCTTCATTTTCAAACTTCGTCTTGGGGATGGGGTGGAGGAGGCCCACCGGGCACAGCCGCTCTGTGTCCAACAGCTCATACCCAGTCTCATCTTGGTTGGCTGCAGTCCTCGCAATGCAGCGGAGCATCACGTGTCCCACTTCCTGCCTGTGTTTCTGGCTGCCGCTCAGCCTCCTTTCCTCACCTGTCTGAGCAGGGGTAAATGCTGCCACTAATCTCCCTTGTGGCGTTGTTCCCCTTCTGACACCTTGACCTGTGGGGGGAGCTGCTTCCCAGACCTGCAGGGTGACTCAGGAGGTGTTACCAGTCTCCATGACCACTAAGCCTGGTCTATCTCTCTCTCTCTCTCTCTCTCTCTCTCTCTCTCTCTCGTGAGTTTTGCTCACGTTTTTCACGGAGGGTTTTTTCATAGGCTGCTGTAGTTATGTGCCGTCAAGTGTCTTCCGGTTCGTGGCGACCCTGTGTACCTGGCCGTCCTCACGGGTTATGTGTGAGTCCATATGAAGCCACTGTGTCAGTCCATCTGATCAAGGGCCAACCTCTTGGCTGCCCCTCCACTTGCCAAGCAGAGCTTGCATTTCTCTCTCCCTCTGCGGCCTTTGTCACAGCAGAATACCACTTCTTAGCTGGACGCTGACAGTTACCCAGCCCCATCCCAGACCCATTTGCCTGCCTGTGCCTAGTGACATGGACCTAGGAGCACCCACCTGACCCCCCTACTGTTACGTGCCTGGTCCCTTAGCTCCCCCCTCTAGTTGGCCACGCACATCTGCGGTCACTTTGCCCCCTCACCTGTGAGCGCTGCCTGCCCTGTGTGAAGCTCTTGCCCTGTCTGCCCCTCGGCATTTCCTTGCCTGCGGCGGTCGCGGGGCAGCCTGTCGTCCTTGATTCCAGAACTGGAGGAGACTCCAGCAAGTGACGGCTTTTCACCAAACACCTGTTTCTGTGCAGGGAGCACCATGCCAGACCCTGACTGCCACCGCTGAATGTGACTCTCTGGCCTTCACCGTCAGCCCCGTCCTACCTGTGGGAACGTCCGGTCCTCCCTCCGCAAGGGTTGAGCTCGCCCCTCCCTCCCCGCACTCTCCTCTGGTAGGAGAGTCAGGGCTGCACGGGCAGAACCAGACCCAGCTGGTTGCTGCCCAGCCTGTTCCGAGCCCTGACAGCCCCTCGGGTTTCAGCGTGAGTCAGTTAGTGCTCCTCAGGGTTTGCATTGTCGTCACCGTGGGCAAGCAGATTGCCAGGCCTCTCTTCCCAGGTGCCCTGAGTGGTTTGAACCACTGGCCTTCCATCCCCTAGTCAGCCGCTTCGCCCCTTGCACCATTCAGGGAGTCCTCGGCGGTGCAGGGTCTGGCTTGGTGCCTGTAATTACGAGCACTCATATTTGCTGAATTGTTGAAGGGAGCTATGGCGAGAATGATCTTGTTATTCTCCCCTCACATCTCAGATTTGAAATGCAGGCATTAAGCTGCCAGGAACATTAGTCACTGTCAAGTCTTCCCTGTTTTTAAACCCCCTCCCACGCTCCCTATCAGGCTTGTAAGGCAGAGCTCCTGCTATGATCTTCCCTGTGGTGTCACTACCTAGCAGCGGCATCTCGAGCCGGCTCTCCGGCAGCTCCATGCTGAGTGCTTGCTGTCGGGCATCTGGGCTCATGTATCTCCCGAGCTTTTGCTTTTCAGCTCCTGCCAGTCTCTGGATTCGAGAGGCGAGGTGGAAGAAGGATTCCACCTCTTAGTGATGCATGTGAAACGTCGAACTAGACATGTTGAGCTGCACCTAGCCCTCCTATTCATACTGATTCCACCTGTAGCGTGGTAAAGTGGAAATAACAGAAAGGCAGTCTGGCTTCTCCTGCCAGACTCTGTCTTTACTGATCATAGGCAGACAGGCAGATGCATAATGACCAGGCTGGCCTTGACTGTGCCCCACCCAGCCCACTGCCATCAAGTCAGTTTTGACTCATAGAGTTTCCAAGGTTATATACATCTTTTTTGGGGGGCGGGGGGGAATCACTGCTCTCCGGTGGTGGGAGTAGGAGGCGCAGTCCCGCGCACAACCACTACGTCACCGGGGCTCAGCCCCGGTTATATACATCTTTATGGAAGCAGACAGCCTCATCTTTCTTCACTGGGGAGCTGTTGGTGGGTTTGAACCATTGACCTTGGGATTAATGATCCAATATAGACCCAATAGTGCCACCAGGGCTCCTTTTATTGTTCCCCCAGGGTGGTAAAACCATGAACAGTCAAGTCCATTCCAATTCAGTTATGCTATTAGACCAGGTAGAACTGCCCCTGTGAGTTCTTTTTTTCTTTTTTCGGTGGGCATCATTGCCGCCTGGTGGGAGTAGGAGGCCCAGCTTTGCTCCTGGAGAGCTGCTGCTGCTGGATATGAACTGCCAACCCTGTGGGCCGCAGTCCCGCGCACAACCATTAGCGCCATCGGCGCTCAGCTGATGAGCTCAGAGTTCTTAAGACTGTAACTCTTCATGGAGAATATAACACCTCATCTTTCTTCCATGGAGTGGTTGGTGGTTTTGAACTACTGACTTTGCAGTTACTAACCTGATGTGTAACCACCGCAGACAACCTAAAATGTGTTCTTTGCAAATGGTCTCCTTAGAAACACCACATCACACACCCATGGCCAGTGAGTAGTTAGTAATTGCGTTAGTGTATCGGGTGCACTCAGGGATAGCATGTCACTTGCTAGATTAAGAATGAGTTAAGATATGCACGTACTTCTTCCCCTCCCCCTAACAAAATTTTGTGTGTGTGGTTTGGATGAAACATTACAAAGCAAACAGGGTTTGCATTCAGGAACTCAGACAGTTTGTGGGAGTGATTGCCGTCCCCACAATGTAACAGCCCTCTCACGTTCCTAGACGTACTGTTTTCCATTTACCTTCATTTCCTGCCCATTCCTGCCACTTGAGCTTCATCCCTGGGCACAGGCTGCCCTCGTGGTCTTGCATGCTTGATTGTTCCAAGAAGTGCACACCACCCTGTTGGTGTGTTCATTGTAAATGGGCAAGACCAAGCACACCACCATATTAATAATTAAAGCCTTTATTAAATGGGATGGAAACCTTTATTCCAAACAGAGACATTCTAAACTTTTTATAGTTCAAAATAGGAGGCTGGCTCCCAGGGAGGGCTAGTCTAGCCATGACAGTATCAGCGTGGCAGGGTAATGGGTTGGGAAGAACAGCACAGCGGTAGGTGCCAATTGAAGGTCTTACAAGATAGTACACAGTCCTTACAAGTTGGGCAGGCATGGTTGGAGACATCTCAGAAGAGTCAAGGTCTTGTTGGGAGAAGGAAGAGAAGGGGTGCTCACCGCTAGCAGAGGTTAAACACGGTGTGAAACATGATGGAATTCCTCACCTTACAGGCCTGTCAGTCATTCTGCTGACAGTTGAATCACAGGAGTCTTTGCAGTTTCAGGCCTGAAGTTCCAGGCCATAGTCGCTTCCTGACCAGTAAGTCTGCTCTGTTTTTTAATTTTGAGTGCTGTTTCCCATGTCTCCCCACTCTATCCAGGACCCTCTCAAGTGACCCCTTTCTTAGAAGTCAGCAGTGGTAGCCAGGTACCATCTAGTTCTTCTGGTCTCAGACTTAGACTTCAGAGGTCGTGAGCCATGGAGCTAACTGTTTCCATGTGTCTCTGATTTTCTTCACCTGTTTTGCTCCATTCGGGAAGAGACCAACAAATGAATCTTTTCTTAAGGTTCAAATGTGAAACAGAACCCTTTGATACAGAAACATAAATCTGACCTTCCCGCTTCGCTTCCCAGTAACCATGGTTTGAGAAAGGGTAGATGAATATTAAAGTGTTTATGGGAAAACTGTACAAAGAGGGAGCATAGGGCTGAGCCCCAGCGGCGCAGTGGTTGTGCGCGGGACTGCGGCCCACTGGGATGGAGGTTCGATTCGAGCTCCACGGAGCAAAGGCTGGGCCTCCTACTCCCACCACCAGAGGGCAGTGATGCCCCACAAAAAAAAAAAAAAAAAAGAGGGAGCCTATTCTTCACTCCGGCCCAGTTTGGTGGCTGGTACACTGGGTCCCCACATGAAAAGCAGCGAGTCAAGCTACCCCCATTCTCAAGTGTACTTGTGGCCTTGGCCCTAGGGGACATCCCTAGGCCAAGGGAGGCTCAGCAAAATGCTGCTTTGTTACTGACCATGTACTTGGATCAAGGAGTGCTTATTTTTCCACTGGCCACATTGTATGATCCCTGAAGCTCTGTACCTCAGTGACACCCGGGCGGCCCTGCTAGTGTTGTGAGAGATTGTTAACGAGCACGTGAGCTCATCTGATACAGCATTCGGGCCTGTAGCTTGCTACGCGGCAAAGTAAAAATGGCTGACTACTGATGGGTGAGTGGGGTTCATTTGAACCTCCCTTCAGCGCACACGAGTTCTTTGGTGTTTGACACTTGACTTCAGGGGCTATGAAAGGTGATGTTTTGCTCTAACCTGCTGCTCAGTAATCTTCTAGAAACCCAAAACTACCCCCAAGGAGTGGTGTTCACACGAGAGCGCCTGGTGTAAAAAAGAGAGTGCCTTATGTTTGGAGAGTGTTTCTCAAGTTATGAGAATGTGCATATTTTCCTGCTTGTATCTCGTGAAAATGAAACAAAGCCAAAAAAAAGTCGACCCTGAATCATGGGGCTCCTACTTGTGCTGGAACACACCTGTGTTCTGTGGGGTTTTCAATGGCTGGGGTTTAAAATGAGATTGCCAGACCTCCCTTGGCCGGCACCTCTGTGTGCACTGCCCTCTTTCTTCTCTGTAGCCAAATACATTAGAAGTGCTAATCCTCTGCAGCTTTGGACTTCGGATGAATAGGGGGCCGGGGGCTGTGGACCGCTGGTCCTAGAGCCTGCATCTCCTACTTCTGGGTTCGCAGCTACTTCCTGGCCCCAGAGAAGTGACGATCTGGCTGAGGTTCCACCTGACACGGCTCTCCAGCCCCAGCACTCACTGCCAGGTCCAGCCCTCCCAGAAGTGCACCCAGCCACGTGGAGACTGCTTTTTGTGAGAAGTGATGCACCATCGGGTTTTGTTCTCTTGAATAGCTCTTGTGTGCTGGTAGATTTGATAGTTGTTCTTGTAGCCTTTTCAGGGAAGTGTAATTATATTCTTTTCCTTTAGCATACAGTTAAGTAGCTGCTCGTCTTTGCAATTGGATGTTGAATTGTTCCTCTAGCTGAGAGTGAAGCTTAGAAAATGCTGACAGTTGCTGTAGAAACGGTGTCTGGCAGCTGTGAGAGAGGGGAGCTGGCTGCACCCAAAGACATTTTGTCTGTGGACCTCACGGATTAGCATTTTAAAGGGAGTTCAGTAGAGATGGGGAGCTGGTGATAAGAACCAGTTGGTATTTTGTCTCCCACCTGATGGACCCCAAAAGGGTTCTCCTCTGGTTCTGAGGAACCAAAACAACAGCACAAAAACAAGCACTTTGGGAATTTGCAGGTGAAAGCATGTTCTCCCCAGGTAATCAATAGCGAACACCTGTCATGTTAGAGCTGGAATCACTGGACCTCGTTCCCCCCTTGCTTTCTGCATCATCTCGGGAGCGGGCATCAGGATAGCCGTAATGAGACGTGGCTTTGTTTTTCCTTCCTTGACCAGATGACACAAAACCGAACGGGAGGAAGGTGGTGGGTGACGTGGCATACGACGAGGCCAAAGAGAAGGCCGCCTTCATCACCCCGGTTCCCGGTGGTGTCGGGCCCATGACGGTGGCGATGCTCATGCAGGTACCTGTCCGTGACCACCCTCAGAAGCAGCTAGCACAGTTCAGAAAAAAACAAACTCCAGTACAATTCCAAGTTCAAGTGAGAGCTTTTCTCCCGAGTAGAAATTTCAGGCGCCAAGTAAGGACATGGCTCTGAACAGGGAAAGAGTAAACAGGGCAGGAGCACGAAGCAAGAGAAAGAGTCGAATCCATGGTGGAGGGTGGCGTGAGCCAGCACTCTTGTAGTTGACTGTGGAGCGTAATAACTTCCTCCAAGAGCACATAGCAAGCACCTTGACCTTGCCGAGTCGGCTCTGCTAAGTGCTCGTCCCTCAGGCAGCCCCGGAGCCCGCAGGCTGATACCCGGTCTGGAAGGCAGGTTGACAGGTAGACCACCAAGCAGCGGCAAGTTTTGTGCTTCACTTGGGGTGGGGGGCGGGAGCCCTGGGAATGGAGGTGATGAGAACGATTCACTCCTCAACGTTTCCTTCATGTCCTTTAATGTTCAGAGCACAGTGGAGAGTGCAAAACGCTTCCTGGACAAATTCAAGCCAGGAAAGTGGGTGATTCAGTATAACCCCCTTCACCTCAAGACACCTGTCCCAAGGTAAGAGCACAGTTTTACTGGCTGATGCTGCTCCCTTAGAATAAGGTGACCAGACATCCCGCTTTTTAACAATTTGGCCTATGTCCCTCAGCGTTTTAAAATTAGATATGATGCTATTTTTGCATTCTGTGAACATTTTTGTTGCTCCATATAGACTAAATATTTAATCAAGACCCCTGCCTTCCCCCGGTCAATGGTGTCCCACTTATAATCTGGTCACTTTACCTTAGAAGCCCCTCCCAGTAGTTGGGCTGGAGAGTGCGGGTGGGGTGTGTGTGTCACGAAGTCACTTTCCCCTCCTTGTGAAGTCCTTTCCACGGAGCAGAAGGCCCCTGAGACTCCTCGGGCTCTCAGGTTTACAGAAGGAGATCTCCCAGCCTCCCTGTGCTTCCACAGCCCCATGCCCGGATTGGAACCACCAACCTTGTATCTCAACCATTGTGCCACCAGGTCATTCCCAGTGCGAGGGCTCATGATATTGGGTGAAGACTGATTCAAATTTCCTCCGTGCCTTTTCCCAGTGACATCGCCATATCCCGGTCTTGCAAACCGAAGCCCATTGGCAACCTGGCCCGAGAAATCGGTCTGCTCTCTGGAGAGGTGGAGCTGTACGGCGAGACGAAGGCCAAGGTTCTGCTTTCCGCGCTCGACCGGCTGAGGCACCAGCCTGATGGGAGATACGTGGTGGTGACTGGGTGTGTGTTTGCCCCTCCCTGATGGACTCTCCTTAGTTTCCCAATCCTGGAAGCGTCCACACTTGGCACGCCTTTATGGAAGGGCCCTTGAATGTGGTTTTCACCCCTCCCATACAGTGTGTCTCCCTCGAGCCTCACAACAGCCCTGGGAAGTAGGCAAGAGGGTTACAGATTTTCAGCGGTGAGAACCTTGATCCAGGTCATCCAACTAGGTGATTGGGGGTGGGGTGGGGAGGGACTCTTAAAGTCTGGTCTTTAAATGGAATTACCTTTTTTTTTTTAATCCCAAATATGTTAGTTTACTCGATCCGTTGAACAGTCACTTTTATTTGCTGGCCTAGATTTTAGGGAGTCAACTGAGAAATTAAAAGGCACAGTAGCGGCCTGAGCCCCGGTGGCGTAGTGGTTGTGCACGGGACTGCGGCCCACTGGGATGGAGGTTCAATTCCAGCAGTGGGGCTGGGCCTCCTACTCCACCTGAGGGCAGTGATGCCTAAAATTAAAATAAATAAATAAATAGAAATAAAAAAATAAAGGCACAGTAGCATTGTCTCTCCATGAGGGAAATTGTTTTTGTTGCAGACGAGGGAAGACTGAAGTACCTTTTTCCTTGCAAATTTGGGGAAATTACAGCTGAGAAGCCTTGGGAAAGACTCCTCCAGGCCATGTTGTCTTCCTTCTCGTAGATTCTTTGCCGTAGTCATTTGGCCCCTTTGGTGCTTCAGCCCCTAGTCCAGAACAAAGCGGAGGCCTCTGTCTTTGCAGTCCCCCAGGATTGAGCCAGCCCCTCCCAGGGGGGGCCACCACGACCAGGCAGTGCTAATTGCAATGGAGAATGGTTCTGTCGGAGAGGTTAGCTCTGGCGTAGTGAAGCACATCAACTTGATTCTACAAATTGGCCTTTTGTCTTGTGTGTTTTCATGTTGAAGAATAACGCCAACGCCCCTGGGAGAAGGAAAAAGCACAACCACGATCGGGCTGGTGCAAGCCCTCGGTGCCCACCTGCACCAGAATGTGTTCGCCTGTGTGCGACAGCCTTCCCAGGGCCCAACCTTTGGGATAAAAGGTATTTGTGGGCTAGGGCGAGATGGGGTGGCCTATTCTCCCGGGCCCGCTTATCCCAGGAGTGCTGAATTGGGTCTTCACCTCATTTAGCTAGGAGGATGTCCTCCTCACATCTCTGATGTCTGTCCTTGAGGTAGTCCTTGAGGTAGTCGCTCAGCCATTCACCCCAGCCCTGCTATCTCCACTAGACCATGAGTAGGGGTCCCCTGGATGGGAAATGCACAGCTGAGAGTGCTTCTCTTGACCTTCATCTAGTCAACTGTCAGACTAGCAAGAAGGATAGTCATACCTCCTGATCATGTCAGTGATTCGTACAGACAAAGACCAGCCCACAAAGATGGAGACGTGAAAGGTGTGTCCTTCATGACTGTGCTTCATGGCAGCTTTTT
>PVJH01021613.1:0-38208 GCA_004026705.1 Nesogale talazaci
CAATGTCCTTCTCTGTAAAGTGGGAGTCACTAAAGGGGGATGCCAGTGCAGCGTGGCGGGCTCTCTTCATTTTCCCCAAGATTCATTTGCATATAAAACAGCGGTGACAGGGCTGAGCCCCGGTGGCGTCATGGTTGTGCGCGGGGCTGCGGCCCACTGGGACGGAGGTTCAATCCCAGCAGTGGGGCTGGGCCTCCTACTCCCACCACCGGAGGGCAGTGATGCCCCCCCAAAAAATAAAATAAAAAACAGCGGTGACAAAAATCCGGAGGTAAAAAATGCTTATCATTTAGGTGCTTGACAGGTAGTAAGAACGCACTAGGGGCTGAACCCCGGTGGTGCAGTGGTTGAGTGCGGGACTGAGGGTCCTGGCTTGGCGGTTCAAATCCAGCAGCGGCTCTCCAGGAGCAAGACTGGGCCTCCCACTCCCACCAGAGGGCAGTGATGCCCCCCCACCCCAAAACAAAAAAAACGCACTTAAGTAACTGAGATCTGCTATTGTGGAAGTTGTCGTCGTGGTGGAGTTGGAGTTAAAACAGTGGTTCTCAACCTTTCTGATGCCACAACCCTTTCATATCGTAACTCGATCTCACTGAATCTCCATTTTCTGGAATGTGAAAAACCTCCCTCACTATTATGAAGACAAAATAGGATAACGCATATTAAGTGTTTGGCCTAAACCCAGGAAGCTGCTCAGTAATTGGACGCCATGACTGTTATTCTGAAGGACTGCTGTGCTTGCATTTCCATCATCGGTGAAGCTCTGATGATGAGGACAATGGTCCAGAGAAGGAACATGGCACAGGGAGCACATGAACTCTAACTGGCCCCTGGGGTGTGAGCCAGGCATCCCAACCAGTTCTGGGACGTTCATCTTCACACACCTCAGCTCAGGCCTCAGCTCCAGCAGAAAGCTCTCCCTCCCTCCTCATCCCTCCCAGTGCTCCTGGCACTATCTTGCTCCCCTGGGGCACTTTCCCTCTGTATTGCCATCCTCTTTTTACCTATCTACCAACCGCCTAGGAATCCCTCAGAGCAGGCACCAAGCCAGGTGAGCTCCTCTGACTCCATCACATAACCGAGAACCTGGCCATTAGTGCTTTTTCTACGCAAGTGTGCTGGATGAATGCATGAACAAGTGTGCACATGATCACTGATTGCTTGTTTGTTTTGGGGGCATCACTGCCCTCTGGTGGTAGGAATAGGAGGCCCAGCCTTTGCTCCTGTGGAGCCGCTGCTGGGATTGAACCTCCATCCCAGTGGGCCACAGTCCCGTGCACAACCACTACGCCACCGGGGCTCAGCCCCATTGATTGCTTTAAAAAAAAAAACTAAGCGCCTGTGTGGTAGTTACATAATCTGGTGTCAGTTTGAGGACTCAGAGTGAAGGGGTCGAGTCTTGTGTGTCAATCGGGTCAGAGCCAATGAGGCCTCTGTGTGGGCATGGCCTTCTCCTGAGGATTCTGGGAACTCCTGTATTTCCTCCTTGACAGTGGGAGACTCTCTCTCTCTCTCTCTCTCTCTCTGCTCACTCTCTGCGAGACATCCCTGTGGAGAAGACATGAGGAGAGAGGCTGATGGAGCTAGATCTCTGGAGCAGGAGAGCCACGTGGAGAGCCCTGCCAGCACTGGCAGTACACCGCCTGGGTACACAGGAAACTCTTGACGCTCCTGTCAACTTCTCCTGAAACCGAGGGAAATCTTCCACCCCCTGACCCGTCCTTCATTTCACAATCTTTCTCGCCAACCGTCATTCTACGAATGAGCAATAAACCACTGGGAATAGGAATTTTTTTAAGTATCACTTCAATAGCATCAAACACGATGAAGCTTTTGACCTATGAAGTATCTGGGGCCAAATCTGGGAACCACAATGACAAGTGTGCAAGACCCATCCACTGAGGGTTGCGGGGGGGTGGGTGGGGGGGGGACATCAGAGCACCTGCAAGGAGGGGTGTCTCCTGCACAGGATTACTGACAGTCATCATCACACCGAGGTTGTGTGCTTGAGATGTCAATTTCTCCCTTCCCCAAAGGATTCACGTTTCAACACTGTCCACAAGCTCCAGAGACTTTTGGTAGAAATTGGCAACCTGATTCTAAAATGCACATGGAAATGTGAGGAGCCTGGAGGACTAACAGCAACGTTGAAGAAGAGCACAACCTTTGTGAGTAAAGTCCGTTATCTTTTCATTTCCTTTTCTCACAAGTTTTTGCAGACCCCTGGTACAGTCAATTATTTACAACAAAGAAGTCACGGTCCCATGGCGGAGAAATGTTCCTAAGAAATTATGTGGAACAAGTGGGTATTCACATGTAGAATAAATGAATCCTTATCTTATACCTCATGTACCATGCTTCGGGGGGGGGGGGTCATCTTAAAAGGTATATATATATATATATATATATATATATATATATATATATATGTAGTTAGATATATAGATATAGATATACACACACATATTTAAAACTTTGAAGTTTCTAGAAGAAAGTACAGGAGGAAATTTTATGACCTTGGATTGGTCATTGGATCACATACAAAGCACACAAGTCATTACAGAAAAAAAATTGATGCACTGAACTTCATTCCAATTACATTTTTTATGCTCTTCCGAAAGACATTGCTAAGAAAAGGAAACGGCAAGACATAAATCAGGAGAAAATATTTGTAAAATATATGTCTGATACAAAGACATACCCAGAATATATAAAATAAAAAGTCTTACAAACCAATAAAAGTTAACTGGGCAAAAAATTTGAAGAGACACTCCACCAAATAAGAAATACAGGTGGCAGGGCTGAGCCCCGGTGGCGTAGTGGTTGTGCGCGGGACTGCGGCCCACTGGGACGGAGGTTCAATTCCAGCAGTGGGGCTGGGCCTCCTACTCCCACCGCCGGAGAGCAGTGATGCCCCCCAAAAAAAGAAATACAGGTGGCAAATAAGCACGCGAAAAAGTCACTAGTCATTCGAGAAATGCAAGCTAAAACTACAATGAGCTATCACCACATTCCAACTAGAATATCTAAGATGTAACACGATAGACAATGTCGATTTTCTTATTGAGAATGTAGAATAACTGATACTAGTACATGGCTGATGAAAATTCATAATGGTGCCGCCATCTTGGAAAACAATTTTATGGAATAATTTTATAAAATTAAATATCTACTTACTGTAACAATCAGAAACTGCACTGCTAGGGAATTACTCAAGAGAAATTGAAATATCTGTTCATACAAAGACCTTGACATATGTATACAGGAGGTGAATACTTACAGCAGCTTTATTTTTAATACCACCAAACTGGAAATAATCTAACTGGCTATCGACTACTTGAACGTATAATCAAACTCGGGTGCATCCAAAGAATACTACCCAGCAATAAAAAGGAAGTGAATTCCTGATATCCGCAAAAGCATTATGCTAAGGGAATGCAGCCAAATGCAAACGACTATATACTGCATCATTCTATGGATATGAAGTTCTATTGATATACCGAAGCCTAGTCAGAAATCCGGTCCATGGTGGCCAGGGACTGGAAGCAAAAGAAGAGTGCTGACTATAAAGGGGCAGAGGGAGGGCAGCTTTGGAAGAGATTAAAATACTCTGTGCTTTGAAAGGGGTGGCAGACACATGACTATATTTTATTATCAAAATTCCTCAAGTCAGATCTCCAGAAAGGGTGAACTTTCTGTGGGTAAATTTTTTAAATAAAACTGCATATAAATCTCATCTCCCACTAAAATCTGTTCCTTGGGAGAAGATATATTCTCAAAGATTTACATTGAGTTGAGTTTAAGTGTAGATTGAGAGAGCCAGACTTTGGTGCGATTGTCAGCTCTACGCTTATTGACTGCATATCTGGTAAGTTCCTTACTAGTCTGAGTCCCTGAGTTAGGATACAAATAAGACCTCCTCGCTACGACTTCAGAATACAAACTAGTGGTTGTTTCCCTACCCACACCCCAATTCCTCAAATCCCTAGCAGACGACTCATTCACTTAAAAAGTGCCTAAACAATAGCGGCAAAGGAATATAGTTTGAGACGTAGGTTCGACAATACAACCTTAAATCATTCCGGGAATAAAAACAGGGCAACCATGAGGCAAAGAACAGAGACCCCACCCTCCTCCCCACTCCCATCAACAGATTCAAAGGAAGTCCTGGTTTCCACTGCCTGCTGGAGGCTGAACGCCCAGGAGCGGGAACATTGTTCACTCTGAAAACAAAAGTTCGACAGAATACCAGTGACAGGGAATGACCTTGCTCTCCTAAAACCAGGAGGAGACTCCTTCCCAAGGACGGAGTCCACTCCCAGAAGCCCCGACGTGACTTCCAGCTTGCTTGCCCAGGCTGGGGCCTCTCGTTTTGATTTTTAAAGCTGGCACAGATGTGGCAAGGGCTAGCTGTAGAATCTAGAAAAGAAGCCATCAGTGGGCATGGTCTCCGTCTCAAGAAACCGGGCCCACTCGAGTGAGGACAGAGGGGCTTTCTCTGACTGGCAGAGGGTGCTGCGGGGGGTGCTGGGTCAGCTCTGACTCACCATGAACCTCTGTCCGTCAGGAGGAACCCCCGAGCGACCCGCAATCTGTGCTCCGCTGGAGCCGCTGGTACGGCCCCTGTGTCAAGTCCATCTTCGGGAGAGCCTTTGCTGCTGCCCCTTCACCGCTGTCCTCCCAGGCCTGGTCTCTCCTGACAACGAGGCCGACGTACCGAAACCGCTCACCGCCCCAGCTTCCAAGCAGCATTTTGACTGTCCTTCTTCTGGGGAAAATGGATTTTGTTTCTCTCCTGGTAGATGGTGGTAGGTTTTGTATTCTTCAACAACCCTAACTCAAATGCACCGGGTCTTCTCTGGCCTTCCTTAGGAATGCACCGTCCAGTTTTCACACTCACCCGAGATGACTGGAAATGCCGGGGCCTGCTCAGACTCACCTTAAGCAAGGGAGTGTGAACGTTCCATGTATTCTTCCAAGATAAACACTCCAAACGCACCGCCACCAAGTCTATGGGGACGCATAGTGACCCTATGGGACAGATTAGAACTTCCTCTTTGGGTTTCTGGGACTTCAGATCTTTGTAGGAGTAGATGGTCAATTCCCCCCCATCCTGCCAAGCCACTGGTGGGTCTCAAGCGCGGACCCTATGATTAGAAACTCAATCCATAGCCCATTATATCCTCAGAGCGCCTTTCCAAGATACAGAACTCCCTAAAAATGATAACTGCAAATGGCATCTACCCCAAGAAGATCATTATATGCACATGTGTTTATAATATCAAGAACCTTAAAATTACTGCAGAGTCCATCATCTGAGGATGTCAAATAAATGATGGGACATGGGAACAATTGAAGACCATGCACCCATTTAAATATCCAGATTAGCTACTGATTGCTATCTAGACTGGGAACATAGACACTGGTCTAGCAAACAGTTATAAAGAGTTGGGGAATGGGAAGGTGGAGTAGACGGGGGAACCATTTACAAGGGTCTACATATGGCCTCCTCCCTGGGGCATGGACAACAGGGAAGTGGGTGAAGGAGGACATCGGACACTGTACACGAGATGACAAAATAATTTATGAATTATCGGGGTTTGTGGGGGAGGAGGGAGCAGGGGAAGGGAAATATGAGGAGCTGATACCAGGGGCTTAAGTGGAAAGAAAATGTTTTGAGAATGATGATGGCAGCAAGTGTACAAATGTGCTTTGCATATAAGGAATGGATGTATAGTATGTGATGGGAACTGGATGAGTCCCCAGGAAAATGATTAAAAAAAAAGAAATGGGGAGCAGGAAGGAATGTCTCAATCTGTATATAAACACTCCTTTTATCTAGACGTGTATATTTTGATCTACTCGTGAATAAGTGCACACAGAAGCATCTGACGGGAAAATCACCAAAACGGTAACAGTGACTGTCCTTGGGTAGAGGGACTTCAGGTGATGGCCAGTCAGACCAAAGCCCTTCCTTGATGCAGCTACAAGGTGGTGAGAGCCAGACGGGTCTACACTCTCAAGTTTCCAAAGGTGGGGTCAAGCACCTTTGAGTTCAGAGGAAAAGTTCAGCACTGGAAGAGTTCAGAGAGCAAGTTCAAAGGCTAACATAGTAGCTGTGTTGACCTTGGACAAGTTATTTAATCTCTCTGAACTTTCTTTTTCTCTGTGCCAATCTGATCTGGTTGTTAGGAAAACTACATTTTCTGTTGTCTGTCTCTCAGGGAGAGGGTTATATGTAGATCCTTGTCATCGAAGTGGGTGAAGGGAGATGTCGGACTGTGTAAGACATGACAAAATAATAATAATTTTTAAATTACCAACGGTTCATGAAGGAGGGGAGAGAGGGAGGGAGGGAGGGAGGGAAAAGTGAGGAGTTGATTGCCAAGGGCTCAAGTAGAAAGCAAATGTTTTGAGAACGATGAGGGCAACAAATGTACAAACGTGCTTGACACAGTGGATGGATGGATGGTGATAAGTCATACACACCCCCAATAAAATGATTTAAAAAAAAAAAGAAATTACATCTAAAAAAGAAAAGATGTGAATGTGCTACCATCCACACAGTTCTGGGCACCTAACCAGCACTTGCTGACTGTCAGCTGTTTGTACTAACTGGAGAACTTCTTCACAGCCATTTACAAGGCAAACACTATGTCCTCAAGGACCCAGGGTCCCAGAGCAACACAGGAAGGGAAAGGGTTGCACACTGCAGACACTCCCCAGGTCTGCTCTTAGACAACCACACGCTTCTGGGACTCTGAGGAGCCCCTTCCTGGGAGCAGCAGGCAAGGAGTGCAGCGACTAGTCGGAAAGAGGAGGAGGAGGAGGAGGCCAGTGCCTGAATCATGCCTCGAGGCTGCCCACTGTGTAGTCAATGAGCCAACACAACTCATTCCTCGCCTCCCACCCTTCCTGCTGGGTTGGCTGGAACCATCCCCCAGAAGCCAGCACGTAAGGATCCTAGAAAGACGACTCAAATGCCACACTGGGAAGGGCTTGGGAGATGATCTGGTGCCGCCTCATTCATCCTGCAGACACAGCGCCAGAAGAGCAGAGAGGGAAGGGCATGAGAATGAGCAAGGAATGGGGCAGCCAGCATCCGGTGTAAACGCAATCGTGCGGTCTCCTGATTCCTCCCTTCTTTCCCTGGCTGCTCCTTCACATGGCCTCTTATTTCCCCTCCTCCCTGACCCATCAGGCCCCTTTTCTCCTCTGGAAGCCCTAACGATCCTTGATGGTTTTGTGATGAAAGGAGACATCAGACGTATTCGCATGGCCGAGGAGAAATTGATTTGTCTACCACTAAGTAAAATCAGTACAGCCAGTCTCAGCTTCACAGCCCCAAGCAGGGTGAGAACGGGAAGGAAGGGAACAGAGAGTCCCCGGCCCCCTTGATGACATAGGAAGTTACCTGGAAACCACAGGAAAAGAAGACCCCCATCAGAGAGCAATGTCAGTTGTTTCAAGAAGAACCAACCGACTCCGTCTCCTAGGTTCTTGGTGTGACCACGGTGCAGGGCAGCCATCCACTCTCCCGGGGGAGAGTCCTGACTCTTCGCCAGTGACTGGACTAGGGCTTACCTTGGGCAGGCTGACGGGGGTCCTGGGCTTGGTCCTTGGGTTCTTAATCAAGAGCCTCTGGTCCAGAGGGAGCAGGTGGTACTTCATGGCCTCGATGAGGAAGTCTTTACAGGTGTTATTATTCTTTATCAGAGCTTCTTCTTCAACCGTCTGGAGAAAATAACGCACAGGTGATGCCGGCGCAGAGCCCAATCACATCCGCCAAGCTTTCCCCTGAACGGAGTCATCCTCTCCCACACTCGTTCACGCCCCTGTGGCATCGTCTCGGAATCCAGAGGCTGGGTGGGTTTCAACTTCATGCCCCCGCATTTGAAGAGCTCAAGAGGGTAACCTACCAAGCACGGGCATCACACAGACGGAGACTCGAAACTCACCTCTGCCCTTTAACTCAGCTAATCCTCAGTTACCCAGAGTGGTGCCCACCCACCACCTGAGGAAAGTGGGTGGCGCCCAGCGATCAGAAAGAATAGTGTCTGGGATTTTAAATGCTTGTTTTAAAAATAAATGACCATCTAAGTGGCAGTGCCAGCCGAGCCCACACGAAGGAAGGGCACCAGCCTTTGTGATCCAGGGATTGTTAATAATGAAAGCCAAGATCAGAGAAGGGAATTGTAGCAGAGTTGAAATTCTGAGCCCTCTATTTACGGAAGAGTACGGATGGCTGTGAAAGCCAAAATCAATTTGCAGAGCGTCCCCCCCTCCCCCTCAGAGGTTAAGCCTCCATTGAGTGATCAGAGAGATAAACACTCTGTCCTGACACATCGGAAATGAATTAATGCAGATATGAGATTTACTTTTAACATCTTGTCATTTGTTTTCCTTTGATCCATTTTTAGTTTGTCCTAGTTTTTATTATTTATGCTTTTTATGGATGGAGGTTTTTCTGTATTTTATTTTGCTATTGTTACTTGGAGTTGTGTGTGTGTGTGTGTGTGTGTGTGTGTGTGTGTAATTTTCCTTATATGAAATCCTGGATAGGTAAATAAAGCTATAGAAATAGTAACTAGAATATTTTCTTAGGGTTATGACAGGGGAGGTTGGAGGAAAATGGGAAGCTAATAACAATTAGTACAAAAATAAAGAAAATTGATTATGGTGATGACTGAACAACTTTTAATATATTCGAACCATTTAAATGTACATGGATGTTACGTCAATATAACCGTTTCAAAAACTGGTCACAACCTCAGTGGTTTTGTTAGTTAACAACATTGATTTAAGGTTTACGTAAGATTATGGAAACTGGGATGAGCCACAGTGGTGTAGTGGTTGTGCGCGGGACTGTGGCCCACTGGGACGGAGGTTCAATTCCAGCAGTGGGGCTGGACCTCCTACTCTCACTGCCGGAGAGCAGTGATGCCCCGCCCCCCCCAAAAAAAAAAAGATTAAGGAAACTAAAAGACAGCTCAAAATCTCAAAACTTGGGGGGAGGGGGAGTAAAGGAGAGCTGATATCAAGAAGGAAGAGCAGGGGGAGAAGACAGCACTAGAACTGACAGTGATTGCACAACTCATTTTAAAGGTGATTTCACCATGGGGGAATGTTCTAAAATTGATAGATAATGATTGCACGGTTCTCTTAATATGATTGAACAACAGAACTATTGAACTGCATGATATGTAAATTATGTGCCAATAAAACTGTTTTAAAAAAAGACAGAAGAGATTGTTTTAAAACTGTTTGTGGGTGAAGAAAGCTGGTGGTGCCCAGCTATCAAAAGATGTAGCATCTGGAGTCTTAAAAACTTGAAAGTAACAAGCGACCATCTAGCTCAGAAGCAACAAAGCCCACATGGAAGAAGCACACCAGCCTGTGTGACTATGAGGTGTTGAAAGGATCAGGTATCAGGCATCAAAGAAGTAAAAATTCTATCATTACAAATGAGGGGGAGTACAGATTGAGGACCCAAAGCCCATCTGTAGGGGAAGCAACATCCCTTTACAGAAGGGTCAGGGGAAAGAGATCAGCCAGTCAGGGTGCAGTGTAGCAATGATGAAACATTCAACTTTCCTCTAGTTCCTAAATGTTTCCTCCCCACCCTTCCACTATCATGATTCCAATTTATCTTACAAATCTGGCTAGACCAGAGGATGTACACTGGTACAGATAGGAACCGGCAACATGGGGAATCCATGACAGATGATCCCTTCAGCACCAGTGGTGAGAGTGACAAACTGGGAAGGTGGAGTAGAAAGGGGGAACCGACTATAAGGATCTATATATAGCCTCCTCTCTGGAGTACGGACAACAGAAAAGTAGGTGAAGGGAGACATCAGACAGTGTACGATATGACAAAATAATAGTAATTTATAAATTATCAAGGGTTCACGAGGGAGAGGGGAAAAGGGGGGCGGGGAAATGAGGAGCGGATACCAAGGGCTTAAGCAGAAAGCAAATGTTTTAAGAATGATGATGGCAACAAATGTACAAATGTGCTTGGCATACAATGGATGGATGTATGGATTGTGATAAGAGTTGTAGGAGCCCCCAATAAAATGATTTAAAAAAAACTGATTGTGGTAGCAATTACACAACACTGCTTGATGTTACTGAACTATGGAGTGACACAAGTGTATTAGCTCCGAATAAAATGGTTTTGAGGAAAAAATTTAATTAAAAAAAAGGGGGTTGGGGGAAAAATGAGATAAAACAAACAAACCCAAAACTCACTGCCATCAAGTTGATTCCAACCTACAGTTAAGAGTTAAACGGCCCTGAGACTGGGAATCTTTACAGGAGTCGAAAGCAATGAGCTACCCAATGCATGGTCCACTTGACCCCAGGGCTCGAGACAATTCATTGTCTTGAAACCCTCTTCCCACATCCGTCCTGCTTTGAATGTATTCTAATGTTTAGGAGCAAACGGACACTTGAAAGCGGGGTAAGTGGAGCAGGAAGGGGAAGAGGGAGAAAGAAGAAGGAAGGAGAGGGGCAGTGGAGAAGGGAGAAGAGAAAGAGGAAGTATGAATGAGAGAGACAGAGGTCTAATAAAACACACCATGAACAGTCACAGTCAGAAACCCAGAGGGGCAGCTCCGCCCGCTCCTAATGAGTCCAATGACTTGATGACTTTGTTGGTTGGGCTGGGTGTCTGGTTTCCTCTGCGTTCCTGCAGGAAGGATATGCTGCCACCAGGTGGCAGTGGTGCCATCCAAAGTGAACCGTGCTTTGGTGACACTTTTATTCGACCCCCTTGAGGCCTGTGGTCAACAGGGCCACAGGCTAACGACTTGGAAAGTACTAGGAGGAACCGATGCCTCCCACTATTACTGATGTTGACAGTAGTCTGGAGAATCTCTGTGTCTTCACACAACCCTGTAAGGCAGGTGAGAAAACTAACGCTGAGCAGCTAAGGAGCTAGTTAAGCATCTAGTGACTGTGATATGGCTGCGGGTCCTCAGGGCATCGCACCCCACAGTTCTTCCAGAGACTCACTGCAGACAACTGAGCGCTGGCTTCCGCCTGTGTTTCATGCTACTCACATGCCTAGGGGTTCCCGCTGCTCCCCTGGGAGAGTATCGAATGCCATCAGTGGCGCAAAGTCAGTCAGCCATGTAACGGGTCAAGCAAACACAGCAGCCCGCTCAGTGACATGTTTGCTGCAGACCCAGACTTGGACTGGAGTCTGGATCCTGCCTGACACTAGCTCCAGACCCTCGTACATCCTGAGGCTCAGATTTGTTCAAGGAGATTACCATCTTTGTCTCACGGGGCTGTTCTGAAGATTAAATGAGGAAACACAAATTAAAATGGGGCCTCTAATTCTTGATTTCGTTTCTCCCCTTTCTCAGAAAAGCCGGAGCAGAAGGTCTTCCAGGTACTTGTTAGGAGTTGGGCTTTAGTCCCGACTTGGGTTCCAGGAGGTGTCATGGTGTGTGGGGGGAGGCGGGGGGGGGGGGGGTTAGTCACTGGAAAGCACCAGCCACTCTGAGGGCGCAGAGGCTCCCAGGCTCAGAAGCCCACAGGGACAGTTCTACGCTGTCCTCCAGGGTCGCTGTGAGTGACGATCCAGTCAGTGACCCCGAAAGACAGAGATTCGGATGGAAACGGCGGCGAGCTGGGCTCCGGGTGACCTCAACCTGGAGCCCATGTCATGCAAACGCGCCTTCCTTCTTTGGCCCCCGACACTAAGAGCAAATGGCTTTCCGTGCACATTGGCTATCCCCGGCTCCAATTTAAACGCTTCAGGTGCAGGCTCATCTCCTTTAGGAGAGCGGGTGGCACCCGGGTTTGGCATGAGGCCCGCCGTTTGAAACCACTCGCTGTTCCATGGGGGAGAGTGGGGGCAGACACTCACTGGGGCAGTGCCACCCCGCCCTGGAGAGCCGCTCGGAGTCGGCCTGGACTCCATGACCGAGAGAGAACGTCCTACGTCCTCCCGACAACCCTCCGAGACGCTCTTCTTAGAGCTGCCCTGCCGTAGGAGGGACTGAAGCTGGACGATGCCAAACCAGAACTCAGAGCTCACAAGCAGTATTGTAGTCTCACACTTGGGTGCGTACACTGGCGCATGCCCACACACCATCTCAAGGTCTTCATCCAACTCCTCCATCCCTCACCACCCAGCAGCGGAGGCTGCCCACTGCTCTGCCCCGAGTCTGGAAGGCACTGGCAAGTGCTTGGTTGGGCACACAGCGCTCACCTGGACTAGGTAATCCCGGGGCAAGAGTGGGAGACGAACATGTTCCATCAGCTTGGCCATGTGTTCCAACCGGGTTTCTTTCTCATAATTGATCCAGGAAATCACAGCTTCAAACACCTACGGTGAAAAACAACACACGCAACTTCAGCTGTGAAATAAAAGAGCCCGAATAATCTTCCCCGCGTGTACATTAACAAAACAGCGACACGTCATCCACAGAGGTGTTGAGCCTGGAGTTCCCTATTTAAAAATAAACAAACGGAAGGAATTTGTTTATCAGATGGTTTCAGAGAGTGATTATAGATACCCACGGCAAATACAAATACAGCGATAAGCTTGTATTATTCGAGGGTAGGATCCGCATCGTTCGCTGCCATACGTGAATCATATCCGGCTGTTATTGAAGGACAGAAATACAAAGCAGCAACTGTGAACCAATTTAATAGAGACTGCATCAAAGATTCAGAAGCCGTGACTGCAATGTTCCCCCAGCTTATAATTTACCTTTCACATATACAGCGAGTGCAGAATAAGAAACAGTGAGAGCCCTCCCTCCTGAAGCTGACTCTCATGTGAAAGTGACACTGGATGAGAGCGAGGGTTACCATCTGACCTGGGGCTGAACTTCTCCTTTGAGAAGAGATTTCATTCTTACACAGCCGCAACGAGGGAGGAGACAACCGGGGCAAGTAGAGCACCGACGAAACACACACTAGTCCTCCGGTTCCTCGAGGCTTCCTCACCCGCCACGATCATGACCCCAAGCCTGCCTTTCACTGCGGGCCAGACCAGAGCACGTGCACGGGTACAGATACGAGCTCTTGACACACGGAATCCAGGTCAGATAAACCCACAGGAAGAGGAATGGGAGCAGACGATACCAGGTCGGGAGGGGGAGAGGAGCGGAGCAAGCAGGAACTGACAGTGATGATTGACACTCAACTACACACACCCTGAACCCCAGGGAGATGGAACAACAGAAACCGTGGATCAAGGAGGACAGCAGCTGGTGTCAGATATAGAAATAATAATTTATAACTTATCAAGAGGGCACCAGGGGGGAGTGAGGACGAAGTGAGGAGCTGATGCCAAGGCTCAAATAAGAAGCAAATGTTCAGAAAAGAATGATGGCAACATGTGCCAATGTGCTTGGTTTGATGAATGTTTGGATTGTTATAAAGGCTGTAAGAGCCCCCAATAAAATGATTTTTCACACACACACACACAAAAAAAAAACTAGAGGACTTGGAAGCCAAAGGAAAGAGGCAAGGACAGGATGTCCCCTTTGCTCGGTGATAAATCCCAATCTGCATCGCCATCTACCCTGAACACAGGTACTATTCCCTGGTGGCACGAGGCTGGGGGGACGTCAGCATTGAGTGTGGAAATGTCGAGCTTTGGAAGGAGGAATGGGAGAACCCGGACGGCTAAGATGAAAAAGCCAAACAGAAGACAAATGCCGGTGAGGAGTGCAGGGAAATTAGAAGCTTTAGCCCTTGCTGATGCCACTACAAAGTGGTACGGCTGTTGTGAAAATAGTATGGCCATTCCTCAAAACCCTAAAAATAGAACGACCATACGATCCAGCATTCTACTGCTGGGTGTAAACCCAGGAGACCTGAAAGGAGCCAGACAGACAGACAGATGTCACTGCCACAGTATTCACAAGAGCCCGAAGTGGAATGTTCATCAACAGGTGGATGGACAAACACAGTGGGCAGCATGTGTCCAACGCAAGACTAGTCAGGTGGACACATGAGCCTGTGACATGCTGCAACAGGATGGGGTGTAAAGACATCATGCTGAGTGGAATCCGTCAAGGACAGAGAGACTCATCTCACACAGCCACTTAAATAAAGAAACCAGAAGAGATGGATGTGGAGGGACCAACTTAGAGGTTACGAGGGTCAGGGAGACACAAAAGGGAAGGCTGTTGCTTGGGGAACACAAGGGTTCTGGTCTACAGTGATCACGAATGAAAAATCACATCGAGATTCGTGGTGGAAATGCATAGCCGATCCTGTAATTGCAGCAAGTTTCAGACCAGTAAAAAGGAACTGAAAACGTTGTGTGTGAGATATACCAACAAAAATAAAAAGAGCGGATGTTGGGGCTGCTTCTGCACGAACACCTCATGAGAGTGGGTCCTTTGGTTTGAAGGCTGAGGGTCATGGCTTCATGAGACATTCCCCTTCATTTGGCCTACGTTAGTTTCAGGCTTCTGCTCTTCCTCCAAGTGCACTGTGCAATGCCTGCAGTCCTAACCGCTGTGAGCTGTCATCCAAGAGACAACCATGGGTCTCTCGTCGTCGTCGGGAGCAACAGAGGAAGAAGAGTGGGGAGGAGGAGGAAATGGGGAGTGCTGCCTCACTGCTTCCATGAACAATGGGCCCCTTTACCATAAAACCCAAAGACATGGCTGATGCCTGGCTGCTGTCACTGAATATTTTGATCAAAGGTTCTGCCCAAGAACCCTAAACAAATGGAAGAAGCACATCAGTCTGTGTGATAAGGCTTGATGGGATTGGGTACTAGGCATCAGAGACCCAGAACAACAACAACAAAAAAATCACATTATTATGAATGAGAGGGGATACAGGGTGGAGACCCAAAGCTCACCTGTAGACAATTGGACATCCTCTTACAGAAGGGTCTTGGAGAGCAGACAAGTCTGTCAAGGTGCAGTATAGCATGGATGAAACATACAACTTTTCTCTAGTTCTTTAATGCTTTCTCCGCCCCACTACTGTGACTCCTATTCTACCTTACAAATCTGGCTAGACCAGAGGATGCACACTGGTACAGATAAGAGCTTGAAACACAGGGAATCCAGGACAGATAAACCCCTCAGGTCGAATATGGAGAGTAGTGATATCAGGAGGGAAAGGGGAAGGTGGGGGGAGAAAGGGGAACTGATCACAATGATCTACCTATAATCCCCTCCCAGGGGGATGGACAACAGAAAAGTGGATGAAGGGAGACATCAGTCAGCATAAGACATGAAAAAATAATAATTTATAAATTATTAAGAAATCATGAGGGGGAAAATGAGTTGATAACCAGCGCTTGAGTAGAAATCATATGCTTTGAAAATGATGGCGATATATGTAGAAATGTGCTTGACACATGGATGGATGGATTGTGATAAAAGAGTTGTACAAGCCCTCAATAAAAAGGTGTTTTTTGGCGGAGCCCCGGTGGTGTAGTGGTTGTGCGCGGGACTGCGGCCCACTGGGATGGAGGTTCAATTCCAGCTCACAGGAGCAAAGGCTGGGCCTCCTACTCCCACCACCAGAGGCAGTGATGCCTGAAAAAAAAAGAGAATAAAAAGGTGGGTTTTTTTTTTTTAAGAATCTTCAACAAAATGAGAAAAATATTTCACAAAATGTCAAACAGAAGATGTAACCCAATCCAAAAATAAGTAAATGGGCAAGGGGCTTAAATAGGCATTTCACCAAAGGGGATAATCAAATGGCCAGTAAGTATAGGAAAAGATAGGTGAAGTCATTATCCACTAGCCACTAAGCCCATCGCCAGAGACCTGATTCCAACGTGTAGAAAGCCTGCAGGATGGTGTGGAAGTGCTTCAGAGGGCTTCCACAGCTGTAAATGCTGAGGGAAACAGGCTGCCTATCTGCTGCCCACAGAGGGGCTGGTGGGTTCAAACCACAAACCTTTAGGTTAGCAGCTCACCGGACCCACTGTGCCTCTATGAGCCATTAGAGCAGCGGTTCTCAACCTGGGGGTTGAACAGGGGTTGACTGATTCATAACAGTAGCAAAATGACAGTTATGAAGTAGTCATGAAAATCATTTTATGGGGGGGGGGGAGGTCACCACACCATGAGGAACTGTATGAAAAGGTTGCGGCATTGGAAAGGTTGAAACCACTGCCTTAGTGCAATGCAAATCAAACGGATAGAGATACATTGTCATCTCCATCAGAATGATAATGAGGTTAAAAAAAAACACCAACAAGACAAGAGGCATTGGATCTTGAGAATCTTCATCCGTTGCTGGTGGAAATGAACAATGGTACGACCACTGTGAAAGACAGTTTGGCCATTCCTTAAAAGGTTACCCATGGGCTTGCCACATGACCCCGAAATCCTAAGTAGAGCCCTAACACATGAGCCGACGAGAACAGAAAGCTGTCGACCAGTGGTCATTACAGTACGATTCCCAGGAGCTCGAAGGTGAAGCCCACCAGATAGGCGCCAACAAAATGTGGCATTTTCCTATTAGGAAATATTACTCCGTTCAAAAGAGAAATGAGGGCCTGGTACATGACACCACACGAATGAACCTTGCGAACACTAAGCTGAGTCAAAGCCGGCCAGTCACAAATGGGCAGATTGCGTACGCTCTCCCCGATGCAGAATAAGCAAACACAGAAAGTCAAGTGGACTGGCTTGTGCTTGGGAGTCACGGAGCGTGCATTGCTTGGGGTGGAAAACAGGGACAGAGGTGCACTAAGGGAGGAGTGCCATCCGTGTTACTGAATTGTCTGTGAAGACTGTTGAATTAGCAAGTGGTACGCTGTACACTGCTTCATCCAAAACAATTCAAAAGAGGAGGGGGGAAGAGGAAGGGTGGAAAGGAGAAAGGAAAACTCCAAGTGCCTTTTGGGGACTATTTATAAAAAATCCGAATAAGGACCAATATTGGATAATGTCATTGTATGTATGACTACTTAAGTTGGTATAAAAGTTTTAGGATTCGGAAAGAAATGCCCTTTTTCTTAAAAGGCACACACTAAACTGTGTAGGATGAACTGTTAAGATATCTGTGGTTTCCTTTCAAATAATTCATTAAAGGGGCTGGGCCCCGGTGGCGTAGTGGTTGAGTGCAGGACTGCGGCCCAAGGGTTTGGCGGTTCAAATTCAGCAGCAGCTCTCCAGGATCAAGGCTGGGCCTCCCACTCCCACCAGAGGGCAGTGATGTCTCCCCCTCCCAAAAAAATAATAATTCAGGAAAAGACCAAATCTATAAAGAAAGGAGAAACAAATGAGGCAAAAAAAATGTTAATAGTTGATAAATCTAAGGGCAGGGTCTTAAACATGACCATTACCCTTTCTTTCCATTTTACTACAGATCTGTAATTTTTCAACAACAACACAAATAGAAAAGAAACTTTAAAGACGTGTTAAAAAACACTGCACCAAAATTTGTAGTATGGCATAAAGTTGAAATAAAAGATGCATCTAGAATGAACTATGGAATGATGTATGTATTACATCCCAACTAATTTTTTAATCACATTTTTTTTAAAAATGTATCTGGTGTTATATCCCAATAAAAGGGATTTGGGAAAAAGGAAAAGAGACACTAAACTCAATTAAAAAAAAAAAAAGCTGTGCCTGTCAGGAGAGAGAAAAAATACGATTTCCTAGATAAATAAACTTACTGCTCATAATTCAAATTAGAAAAGGGAAGTTTGTGTGTCCTTGACACCCGTTCTCACAAAAAAATTGCCTGTGTGTACAAGTCCACATATAATTCCCCCACTCCACCCCTTGCTTAGCTTCTCCCCGTTTGGCTTTTTTCTTCACTACAAACTCTTCCACTGCTCCATCCTCTGTCCACGCGGCATGATTTTGTGAATGCCCGGCCCTTATGTTGACTAAGGATGTAAATGGCACACAGGAGACACGAAGAAGACGGGGCAAGTGTCAGGCTACATCAGGCAGGTTGAGAATACCATTGGGAAACAAGGTGCATCTGCATTGCTGAATGGAAAGTTGAGGTATTCGCTCTCTAAACTCTCACTCGAGTTTCAATCCGAAAGACCCAGCCCAAACTCACTGCCGTTGAGCCCCAGGCCGATGCGGACTCACAGAACAGAGGAGGGCGGCCCCAGTGACTGCATTCTGGGCAGGAGGAGACAGCCCAGCTGGTGGCTTCAAGAGCTGACCTGGCGGGGGTCACAGCCCCACTCGTAACCACGATGCCATCAGGCTCCTCAAATTTCAGTGGAAGGTTTTTTGTACTCCGTTACTTTTTGCATGAGCGACCTAGCAGATAGATGAGTTCAGAAACACAGGTAGGGAGGCCCTCAAGGGGACCTGCCAGGCTGAAGACCGATGGGGTCAAGGCTGGGGGAGGCACCAAGACCCTGTGTCAGGGGGAAGGCTGGCCTGGCTGAGGGAGGTCACGGGCAGCCACAACCCCCTGTGGCTCTCTCCAACGCTGTACTGAACGGTGCGTGTCTGCGGGTTGGAAAGTACCTGCGCGGTCTCTGAACCTCGCCCTCCACCCAGCTCCGTGGACCTGGTCCTGAGAGCAGGTGGGTGGTCGATCAAGTGTCGTACGGGAGAAGGAACTACCAGCTGTTGAGGAGGTGGGCTTGGCTTTGCTGAAAGTTGGGAGAGTCCGCAAACGTCCTCATCAGCCAGCGTGGTTTGTACCATAAAGTTCAAAGCCAGCTCGGTCTAAAGAGGTCGATATGTAACCTTATTTTTGTCTGGACTTGTGGAACAGGTTCCGCTCAGCTGCACTGTTTACCTACACAGCTGTGAAAGTCCAGCACTCGGCAACAGCCTTGACCTTTTCAGCACCTACCGAAGGCCACCTTTTTTTATTATGTTGCTCGTTTGGGCTTCAGCCTTGAAAAATCAACCAGCAAGTAAGACTTCCAGCCGGCGTGAGCCTCCAATAAACCAACAACCATTCCCAACAGCATCTTCCATGAGGAGACTGGCCCAGGCAAAGGAGCAGGCAGTAACAGGCGAGCAGCTGGGCGCGTCCCAGGCCACGCGCTTCATACATGCCATCCCCTTGAACTCCCACAGCAACCCGCAGCACGTGGCCATCTCGTGCGTGACTGGCCTCCCAAGTTCCAGCGCTGGAAAGAAGGAGAACTAGGTCCACACTCAAACTCTATTTGAGAATCTGGTTATTCTTAACTGGCTCTCAAATGTCTAGAGCTGTTGTCCAAAGAAGCCATCCATTTGGTTTCGACCCACCGTGACCCGATGCACGACTGAACAAAACACGGCCCGGTCCGATCGCCAGCGTCACAATGGTTCCTATGCTGGAGGCCATGGCCGCAGCCACTGTGTCAGTCCTTTCTCCTTGAGGGCCTGCCTCTCCTTCGCGGCCCCTTTCCCTTACCCAACATGACACCCTTCTCCAGAGACTGGTCTCTCCTGATATCACCTTTAAAGCATCTCAGATGAAGACTCGCCATCCCTGCTTCTAAACTAGTTCCCTGCCACCCTCACGGTCAATTCTGACTCCTAGCCACCCTACCAGACAGGGCAGAACTGCCCCCCGGTGTTTCAGAAACTGTCGTGCTTTGTGAGAGCAGAAAGCCAGGTCTTTCAAGCAGCAGCTGGTAGTTTCCAACTGCTGAACTTGCGGTTCAGTTCGCGGCCCGGCCCAGAGTCAAGTCCAGGGTGTCAAGGGAAAGACACTAGGAAGAGTGCACACGTTAAAGGCAACCTAGGTAACTATCTTAAACACACGCCCCCTGCCCTAACGATAGATGAATACACACAAATGCAGGCTGAATGGGTGTGGGAGAAAAGTGAAAGAATCCACAGAAACATCTATCCAGGTTTGACGGAGGACGTTTGGACATGTATCCTTATTTATCTTTTGCTTCAAATGCATGCATGGATGTGGTAGGGCATGCAAGGGCAGAGTTACAAAAATTCCTCAGGGACAATCAAACATATTGAGAGAATGGGTCACATAGGGCCAAGAGGGCTCCAGACCATAGTCTCAGGGGAGACCAAGGTCAAGAGGCAGAACACAGCCCACAAAGACAATGTGGTACGACTTTGGTGGAGTGGTAAGGAGGCTCTTCAAAGCTGGAGAATCACCATCTGGGGAGCAACTGTTGGTGTCTCCCTGTCTGGAGGAAAATAGAGTAAAGAAAATTAAAGGTGGGGCTGAGCCCCGGTGGCGTAGTGGTTGTGCGCGGGACTGCGGCCCACTGGGACGGAGGTTCAATTCCAGCAGTGGGGCTGGGCCTCCTACTCCCACCACCGGAGAGCAGTGATGCCCCCCAAAAAAAGAAAGAAAAGAAAATTTAAAATGGTGACAATAAGTACAAGGGCCACATGGACATCAGTCTCCACACCTTGAGACCAAACTGGCTGACTGCCCTTTTTTCCAAAAAAAAAAAAAAAAATAGATATAGATATAAAATAAAATTCACCACTCCCCTAGCGATTAAAAGTTGTTGTTTGCAATAGCCCGTAACTCAGGATAGAGTACAGCTATTTTTCTAACTCCTCTGGTAGAGTCTGGTGGAGCCCCCAAGACTATGGTTCTAATTCCAGCTGCAGGTTTGGAAATGAACTCACTCCTGCCAAAATGCAGACAGGCCGACCAGGGAAATGATCACCCGCAAAGGTGCACATACCTTAGAAGAATCAACCCTCTTTGGTAGCAAAGAAGGGCAGCGTCTACCCGAAGACGATGTTTGGAAGGGCTGGGAAAGGAGGCAGAAGGGCCACGGGAGGAAACAGGGTAGTGACGCTACAGTGTGCTGATTGCTCTTGAAGTCACGAAATAAGATGTAGACGAACTGCTCCATGGAAAAAGGATCTGTTATAAACCTTCACGCAATTTACAACAAAATGTGCTTAAAAAGCTGTCACCTGTATGTGTAAATAGAATTGTATTGGAACAGTCACACTCGGTGTTTAGGAATTGTCTGCGGCAGCTTGTGCACTACAGAGGGGAGGGTGGGGTTGAGACTGTGTGGGCTGGCACACAGACTAAGATATTGCCACATGCCCCTGATGGAAAAAGTCTGTCGATCCCTGGCTTACACAGGACCAGGGTGATGTCTTCTGGGTTGAACTGCCTTCTCATGGTTCTCACAATGAAAGGGTGAGCTGTCAAAGCTGGCTTAGGGTTTCACTTTTAAACAAAGAAACAGCCGTTTCCGCATTGCTTCGTGTCCCAGAACTAATTTCTTGGGTGCTGTGAGGTTGCTCTGTGGAAATGAGTTGGGTTTCCTAGCTCCTGGCGCGGCTGGCCACCCTTCTGACGTCAGCACTAGCCTGGGCCGGAGAACACCGCACGAACCCGGTCCTTCTGGCCACCCCTTGACGCAGGCAGTCCAGTCAGGCGGGAGAGCCCCGGGGCACTGACTGTGGCTTTCAAAATATGTTTTGAGAATCCAGAAGAGACCTTCCGGTTTAAAGCATGAAGAGGGAAGCTCACTCTGACAGCAGATCAGGACCAAGGGCTCAACTCCTGTACCAACGGAGGGTCTGTGACCTCCTCACTAACAATAGGCATTGTGCCGTCTGGCCAACAGGCATTTCAACCCACCCCAACACCCCCCGGGAAGCAGGCATCGTTGTTCTCGGGGACACCTCCTCAGAGGAACTTCTTCAGCCAGGTCACAGTCACCAGGAAGCAGCAGACCTGAAATGTGAACTTGCCTCTCATTCCCAAGGCCCATGTGATCACTTTGTGCCTCTCCAAAGCCGGTTACCGGCACCCCCTGGGCAGGCTGCTGGCTTCGGAAAGCTGTTTTCACATCGTCACGCAGAAACAGCCAGAAGCAGTGGTGGGCCGACGTACACGGGGCACGTCTAACTCAGCCTTCACAGACAACGTGTCCCGAGCTGGCAGCCAGGCTGTGGGCGACAGCTTTCTCCACCCCACCCCCCACCCCCTCCAGTCATGCCAAGTGTGACTTACAACGGAGGCTTCTACAGGAATTTCCGAGAGCCCGCTGGTAAACACTGACCAGCACACCGGGGCTGGGAGGTTCCCCAGACTTGTGGGAGCCTACCCTCTTGCACACGCGGCGCTGACAGCAACGTCGTCGGGATGTTCTTTATACAGCGCTTAACACAAGCTCTCTCTGGGCGGACTTCCTCTCCGGCTCACAGGAAGTCATTCACAACAGGGTAAAGTAAGGCAGAGACTGGCAGTTAACACTCTCCGGGCGGTTGGTGAATGGGCAGCAGTGAGAATGACTGGCCTTCAGTCACTTCTGTGGGGCCCTGGACATATCCTGCACGGTACGTGTCGCACCGCGTACCTCTAAATTTACTTTTGTATCTATTTGGTCAAGATGAGTCTCCCCCACTTGATTTTAAGTTCCATGAGGTTCGGGGTCTCGTGTTGATTCGTTCACTGCTGCCTCGCTGTGACAAATACGCTATCTTCCACACAGCGACCCCTCGCTACACATTCTTGGAAAGCATTAATGGATTTATGATACTAGGAATGGGGGTGCTGGCCTTCCTACCACAGTAACAACATACTGCTATGGAGTCGATTTCAACTCAGGGGGGCCCAATAAGAGAGGGCAGAACTGCCCCCCCCCGGGGGGGGGGGTTCTCCCAGACACTAGCTCTTTACAGGAGTAGAAAGCCTCCTTATTTCCCGCGGAGCATCTGGGGACATTGAATCGCTGACCTTGCTGATTGCAGGCTAACACTCCTTCCTAAGAAATACATAGTCAATTATCTGACTTCGGATCAAAACGACGGTAATAAAACGACCACCGTGCTGAGTTTGCTGGCCTGGGAACTTTTTTAGCCTGCAACTACTGCCGGAAGGCAGTGAAAAGACTTTCACTTCAGGACTGAGAAGAATTTGAGAAAGGAGGGCAGCTGGCTGGTTTGATGGGCGCGCCTGTCAGGCAGGTATGTCTGCAAAACAAACGAGCTTCGAGCTTCACTTCATGCACAGATGAGGAGCCCCTTCCGGTCAATAGGGCGGGCTCAGCGGACTTGGAAAGGGTCTTCTCGTAACAGCTTCAAACATGGGGAAATAATGTATTGAAATTTTATAAAGGAAAGGGTTTGAACTCCACTCAAAAGCAAGAGAGACATGTCCAAGTATTCGAAAGAGCTTCCAAGTCAGGGAGCTGAAGCCGGAATTCAAGTCACGGGTCCCTATAGGATCTAGACATGGGACTTCCATGACTGTGAACTGGTGTCCCATTGGGTAGACTGTCTGGGCTCAAACTCCTTACTGACATCACTGCCCCGGCTATACCACTGTGACTAAATGAATTCTGACCATCTGCCAGAGGAAAAGGGTAGGAAGCTTGTAATCTCCTGTGGGCTGGGGACGGATGGGTAGGGAGACTGCACCTTCAAGAACTCTAAACCCCAGGTTCATGTTCCCTGCAGGGGTCATGATGATAAAAAGCCAAAAATCAACACAAAAAAAACTGTTGCCAAACCAGTGCACCTATCCTATGGGGGTATTTTCACAGCCAAGGCAACATGAAATCCCACAGTATCCTTTGAAAATGAATTCACAATTTGGAAGGAAAAAAAAAACATTTTTTTTTAATCACTAAGGAAATGAATTATCAAAAGGAAAACTGGCAGATGCAGCACACAGCAGACTGTGTGGGCGGCCTCACGACTGTTCTCCAACAAAACAACTCGCTCCTCACAATAACAATACAGGAGAGGGAAGACTTGCTGTGGTAAAGGGGATCAAGGGCTGGAGGAACTGGGGAGAGCCTCCCTCCATTCCCTTGAGGGAGTAACCAAGTTCATTAACATAGAAGAACCCTGACAAGCCCCGGAGTCGGAAAACTTGGCACTTTAATCCAAAAACCTCTAAGCATCTCACAGTATCGTAGTGGCCAAAGTAGGTAAATCTGCTGCACACGACCTTTATACAGTATTGAAAACCACGGATGTTCCCCTCACAGACGGGGACTAGGAAGGGAGGAGGCAGCCAGGAAGCAGAATAGCACCAACATACACGCAGCATTCCTCTAGGTCCCCCACTATCGTGACCCAGCTCTAACTTACAAATGTGGCTGGACCGGAGCAGGGACACTGGCAAAGATCCATGCTCTCGGCACGTGGTATTCGGGACAGGTAAATCCCTCACGAACAGTAATGAGAGTAATGATAACATGAGGATAGGGGGAAGTAAGGGTAGGAGGAGAAGAAAGGGGGAACCGAATGCAATGATCGACAGAAAACCCACCCACTCCCTCTGCAGGAGGACGGACAACAGAAATGTGGGTCAAGGAGACAGCAGATGGTGTAAGATGTAAAAAAAAAAAAAACCCAAGTGATCAGGGGTTCATGAGAGAGAGGGGGTGGGGGAGGGAGGGTAAAAAAGAAGAGTTGATGCCAAGGGCTCAGGTAGAAAGAAAATGCTTTGACAATGATGATGGCGACATACGCACAAATGTGAATGATACAATGGATATACAGATTGTTCTAAGAGTTGCATGAGCCCCCAGTAAAATGGGTTATAAATAATCTGAAGGGTGGGGCTGGAAAAGACTGCTCAAAGTACCCTGAAGCGCTAACAGGGATGGCAGGTGTGTCCAGGAAAAAGCAGAGTCAGAGTGCTGGTTAAAGGCAAAGGTCATGACAGTTCACCTTACATACTTTGCACATGCTGTCAGGAGAGACCAGTTCCTAGAGAAGTGCATCGTGCTTGGTAAAGTGAAGGGGGAGGGGAGGGAGGAGCCACCGAGGAAACATACAACTTTGCTCTAGTTCTTTAAGGCTTCTAAGCCCCTACTATCATGACCTCAATTCTACCTTACAAATCTGGCTAAACCAGAGGGTGTACACTGCTACAGCCAAGAGCTGGAAACACAGGGGATCCGGGACAGATAAACACCTCAGGACCAATAATGAGAGCAGCCCATACCAGGAGGGGGAGGAGAAGGGGAAAGTGGGGAGAGAGAGGAGAAAATATAAGAATTTACATATAACCCTGGGGTACCGACAACAGAAAAGTGAGTGGAGGGAAACATCGGACAATGTAAGACATGAAGAAAAATAATTATACATAAATTACCAAGAGTTTGTGAAGGAAGGAGGGTGAGGGAAGGAAGGGGGAAATGAAAAGCTGACACCAAGGGCTCAAGTAGAAAGAAAATATTTTGAGAATGATGAAGCAACCAATGTACACAGGAGCTTGACACAATGGCTGGATGGCTGGGTTGTGATAAGAGCTGTACAATCCCCCAATAAAGTGATTTTTTCTTAGGCGGAGGGTCAGTGAAGGAGATCCAGACCCTCCATGCGGGGCACTCACACTGTGGCTTCCATAATGGACTCGGGCACAGGCACAACAGTGAGGATGGCGAAGAAGGGTGCCGTGTGGCTGTCTCTTGGGTGGAGGGTCGCAAGGGCTGGTACCTAACACTATGGCATCTAGCACCAGTGGGGGAAATTCTCTCACTTCTATCCTCCCCATAGACCCCTAACTCCACTCTCAGCCTCCTCTCCCAACCTCCCCTCTCAAGGATCTTTGATTCTCATTCCCGAGGACAGTAAGTTCTTCCAAACGGATTTGCTTTCCAAAATCTTATTCTTGTTCTTCAAGTCTCGGCTCAGCTATTCCTTCTCCATGAAACTAACTCCTAATATGCATACAATCGTCCTGGGGACTTTCCTTGAACCTCAATAATAAGCAATTTCTTCTCTTGGCCCCATCTCTGGATACATGTTTTTGATCTATCTGCCCACCCGACTTTGGCTCTTAGAACGGTAATAAGTAGTTATTCTTCAACTCTGTCTCCATGGCCATGGAGGTACATAGATTAAAGAGCAGAGGTTGGGGCGGCGGACATCCAGTTTCAAATGACAGCTACCAATTGTTAATACCGTGTGTCACCACACTGAGCCTCCGCTGCCTCCTTTACAAAGAGAAGGTAATCATCTCCAGAGCAAGTTGTAAGAAGACAATGATGTACCACACCCTAGGCCGGGCGGAAGAAGTCAGACACAAAAGCGTGCATACAACATTCTTCCTTTTATACAAAGCTCAAAAACTGCCCCAACCGACTGCTGGTACGAAAAGTCCCAGCACTGGGGACCCTTCTCAGGCTGAAGAGTTGTGAGAGACAAGAAGGGGGTTGGGTTTCTTCACTGAGGCGCTAGTACACGGGTGCTTTCATGCTGCGTTTTTCACTTCTGTGTACTTCAAGTACGCTTTACATGTAAGATGTACTTGGAGAACAATGGGAGGTCAGGGTCGCTTTGTTGGTTGGTTGGTCACAGAGCGGTGTGTTCTGCTTACAGGAGCACATTAACAAGAATAAGCCCAAGGCCTGGGTCAGACGGGGGACTTCGGAGTAAGGCCGGGCAGCTGGCAGTTCAGTCTAGGCAGTAGTGCAAGCCCTTGAGCGCAATTGCCCACATCCCGACTGCTGGTGAGTCTCGAGTGCTCGAATCTCACAGCCAAAGCTGGCAGGAGGGCCTAGGAGCTAAGACAGGAGGGCATGAAACATTGATGCCTTTGGGAGACATGAGACCAACCCATACCAGGAGATAAGATTTAAGAATTAAGGCCCGGTGGCGTAGTGGTTGTGCTCGGGACTACGGCCCGCTGGGACCGAGGTTCAATTCCAGCAGTGGGGCTGGGCCTCCTACTCCCATCACCACCTGAGAGCAGTGATGCCCAAAAAAACAAAAAAAAAAAAAATAAAGAATTAAGCAGAGAAGGGGGGAACCGATCACAACGATCTACATATAACCCCCTCCCAGGGGGCTGAACAACAGAAATGTGAGTGAAGGGAAACAGTGGTTGGTGTAAGATATGAACAAATAATAATGTATAAATTATCAAGGGTTCATGGGGAAGGGAGGGTGGGGAAGGGGGGAAATGAGCTGATACCAAAGGCTCAAGTAGGAAAAAAAAAATACTTTGAAAATGATGATGGCAACATATGTACTAATGTGCTTGACACAATGGATGGATGGATGGATCGTGTTAAGAGCTAATAAGAGCCCCCAATAAAATGCTTTTAAAAAAAGAATTAAGCCTTTAAACCTCCTCTCTTGAAGGAAACAATGGCACACAAAACCACCAGGTGATCGTGCAGAGACACTAACCTATAGCTTCATTGTAACACATGCCTGATCCTAATCTAATAGTTACCTAACCAATTTCTCCAATTTCTCCACACACCGTATCTAAAATGTAAGCCATTTCCCCACCTGTACTTACTCAGGGCTCTCCTTCTCTCTTGAGAACTGGAAACACAGTTGCTGGATAAGAAAATAAACCAAGAAACCGAGTCCGGTAACTTGGTCAGTCTGGTGGAAAACACTACAACACAAGATCCACATGTGTGCGTGACTGCATTCCACGCGATAGAGAGTTGCCTATCTATCTGGTCCCTGGGTGGCAGAAGTGACCTACCCAAGGCCAGGGGACAACTTGGCATCTCAAAGAATACACCAACTGTTCACCAGCTGAGCTCCGAGCACAACACTTCACATGCGAGAGAACTGGGTGGCTGGGTCTTATCTGCAGGGTCTGGGGGGCAGATGTTCTAAACCAGGCGTGCTCAACACGTCGATCGCGATCCACCAGTGGATGGCAAATGTAGTGTGGGTAGATGACATGGCATTAAAAAAAACAATAGACGTAAGCCTTGGCAGTTCTCATTAGAGAACTGGTCAATTTGTGATCCCCACCATATCCATCTGTCCTTTCTCAGGGACCAGACATTCTAAAACAAACACCTCATCAAGGGAAAGCGAGTGAAAGGAACAAAGATCCACGCCCACCCTTGACTTCCAGCTCCCGGAACCTCTGTGCTGACTCTCGGGACGCCCCTTATAGGAATCCCACAGTCTCAGCAGACAGACGCCCAACCCAGTCTCTCCGCCCAGACTGCCCAGCACCTCCCAGGTGCCTCTGGGATACTGTGTCAGGCAATGTGGGGGACACAGAGAAGCCAGAGACACCCTCACAGCCCTCGAGGGTGGGACGACAGTGGAGGAGGGAAGGCAGGGGCAAAAAAAAGCAAGTGATGTGGGAGAAAAAATGATCTCAGAATTCCAGGACAAGTCCAGATAGGGCTGGACTTGGGAGCTGCTGGGGAGCAGATGTCACTATCTCTTTAAGCCTTTGAGAGGCCCGCGTCATTCCCAAGGAGGCAGCCCTGTATGGGCTCCGTGAAGAACGACCACTTAAGCACAGTGCTCCTCAATAGTTCCTACTATGACTTTTACCACCAGGACGATTGCTGCCGCCACGACCATTACTGTTATACCCCGACTAACAGCAGCAGCCGCCGGAATAGTGGAGCACTTTCCAACCGCAAATTCAGAGGTCCCATCGGGGATGGGAACCAGCCTTGCCCACAGGCTGTAGAAGGCGTACAGAATTATCAAAAGCAGCCAACGCCACAGACCTCACCCAATCGGAGCCATGCCAGCCATCATATTAGAGGTACATTGATTTTTACCCAAAGAGAGCAGGCTGATTTTTAAGTTGACAATTCGGTATGGCCACCAAATGAGTTCTCGATATTCCAATGACCCTTGGCAGGAAAACAGGCTCCCCGTCCTGCCCTGTGTTCAACTCCTGAAGTGTCTCATCTCCTGTCATCTGCAGAAGAGTGCTGAGATGGCTGCAGCACCCCCCACCTCCCGCCCCCTCGCATGGATGAGAACACAGAGGCCAGGGAGGTGCTCTGCACAGCCACTGAACAAACATTTTTTATTTTGTTTTCAGTGTAACAGGAGCTTGATATCAATCTAGCCATGATTGGAAGATGGATAAAATCCCTAATGTCACAGTGTTTACATTCCGCTGGAAGTCGATCATTTGCCCAAGGTCACTGGGCTCACAAAAGTGGTGGAGCCAACAGTCAATTCCAGCGACTCTGCCTGCAGTCGCCACTTTCAATCAGGACCTTGGAGGGGTCTCTCCACCACAGAGCTGCCACCCTCCAGTGTGCCCACACCCCAGCGTGCCCTGCCACAGGTGTTCCTCTTTAGCAATGAAAAGCAACATTTCCTCTATTTTTAAGATCTGTGGCTTTACACACACACACACACACACACACACACACACACACACTTTAATAGTCTACATCTCCTGACATTTTGCCTTACCTGTTGAAAGAGAGCAGTGTAGGGCAGGCCAAGGAGGGTGCCAGGCTGGCCACGCTGCTCTGCACTTTTCCCTGCACAAGCCTAGATGGCTCATTGCCATGGTCACCTCGGCTGAGTTTTCGGAGACTCAACATTAAACGCAGTTGCACTTGTCCTTAGGAATTTTTCAGGAGGGCTGGTGGCACTCTGGTTCATCATGAGGCTACTCCCCCAAAGGACAGTGGTCGGAGCCCACTGGCCACTCCTCACCAGACAGACCTGCCCGTGCGCGCTCCGAAAGACGCCCAGCGTAAGAAAGCCGGGGTGGGGGTGGGGGGCAGTTCTGTTCTAACAGGCCACCACGGCTTGGAATTGACTCAACTCAACAGCACTTGACAGTGTCATTTCAAATGTTTCTATTTTAAAGTCACGTTAACTCACTTCTTCTGCAAACAAAAGGTTGACTTCCACAATAGGAAAAAGAAGCAGAAATCACCGAATCTGCTAGAATGGATGACAGATGTTTCGAAACCTGAAGCGACTGACGCCACTACTCACCCATGAGAAAAGTCTAGCCTTCGGATGAAGGGCATCTGATTGTTAGACTCTTCCGGCTGACTTTCAAGAGAAGAGGTTTAGGTGCTAGTCACATGGGGCCCAGGAGAAGATAACCCTCTGGGCTTACCCAAAGAGAAGATGCAAACACCAAAGCCCACTCTCCTCTTTGGGAAGGCTCAAACTGGCACTGCCAACCTTAAAGTCATGAAACGGGTGGGTATCACAAGCGATCTGCTTCATGAGAAGCATCCCAAAAAGCTGAAGGGACACAGAACTTCCTGAGAACCAAAGTGACACCGAGTTCCATCGATGGGAAAAATACTCAAGCTCCTACCCTTGGCTGGACAAAAGCGTCACTCAAGAGGTAAGCCTATGAATCAATGAGTGTGCTACAAACGTGAAGGGATACGTCTTGGCGTGTTTCTTTGTTGCTGGGAAAGGGCAATGAGCTCCGGGCACATTGCACAAAGGCAGGGTAGCCCTGTCCCTACGGCTTGCGAGACTGGAACTCTTTTTACGGGAGTGAAGTCCCATCTTCCTCCTGAGAAGCAGCTGGTGGTTTTGAATTTGGGACCTTGAAGACAGCAGCCCAATGAATGACCACAGCACCAAGAATGCTAATGGGTGGCCGTGCAAAACCACCAAGCAGCAGCACAGGTGAAAGACCTGGTGATCACAGATCAGGCACTGCAACATGCTAGATTAGTCCTGCTCTGCCGCCCGACAGCACTGTTTTGTTTTGTTGTGATTCTTTAGTATGTGTAGTATTCCCAGTGGGGCCATGAAGATGACGGCAGCCATGGACTGAGCACTTGCCAAACACTGTACTTGCTATTTTACACCATGATCGCCAATGCACACACGACACCTTTATGAGGGAGGCATTCTTCGTGTCCCCATTTTTCACTTCCAGAATCCAGGTTCAAGGAGACCTTGACTTGCCAAGGACACAGCCAGTAAGCAGTCAAGCCGAGCTCGAGTGTTTTCCTGTCCCTACAAACAGTCCCCCTCCCCCACCGCGAGCACGGCAAGCAGGTCTGCACTGGAGGGAAACATAGCAGGGTCTCACAGCAGGAAAGCCAGCATAAATCCAAGCACACGAAACCCTCCTTCTCAACCCCAAAGCCCTGTTGTGTCAGGCTGTGTTTCCATTTTCTCAGCCTGACCTTGAAGACATGCTCACACAGACCCGAACTGACCGGCTTCCCCAACAGTCACACCCCAATCAACGGACTGCCTCACGCCTTTAAACTGGACCAGGAGAGTGGCACAGACCTGCGAAGACATCAAAGGCCTTGAAGGGAACAATGAGGTCCCCTCAGCTGTGAAGCTACTGGTTGAAGGGACCTTTCGCAGTTCTGCTCTGTCACATGGTACAATACTGAAGAGCAGGAGTGAATTCCAGCTGCAATAACCATCTCTTCACACTGACAGCATTTACTACGTGGCAGGGACTAACTATCCCATGTGTTTTACATGCATCATTCGATCCCTGCAAGTGCCCGACATGAAGTAAAGTTCTAGTACTAGCTTCAGTTTGCCCTTACCAATCCATAAATATGAGAGATGACAGTTGGAGCCTCCTGACCAGTACCCAATCTAGCAGAGGTAGACTACAGCTCCACTGGTAAAGAAATTCTTCCTGGTACCTGGAAGAGGCTGGTGACCCACTTTGGAACTTCAAGAGCTGACACGGGGAGGGGGAAAGAGTCCAAGGCAAGGAGACAAGGAGAGGGATGGCCTGGAGGCAGCATGTCAACAGCCAAAGGTCCCTGCAGCAGTGAGAAGAAAGTGGGCTTCCAGAAAAGAGGGGTGCGGTTGATGAGTTAGGTGGCTAGATGTTGGGTGACGTAGGTTTTAGTCCTGGTTAGGGCACCGACTGCGTAACTTTCAGCAGTTTTCAAGTCCCTCTCCGAGCCTCAGTAAACTGAGATGTTGGGAAGAGATGTTCTCAGAATGTCGTATGGGGACACTCATAAGAGACAGCAGTGAAGATGTGGTGATAGTTAGACCTCAGGTCACTCAACAGCCAGCTGATGGTGTAGACCTTGGCATCGGCTCTGGGGCAGGCGATGAAGTGACGCACACATCACGCCCTGCACAGCTGGTGACAGTCTGGGACAGCTGAGCAGGCAGGGCAGTTCTGTCGCTGCCCTCAGCAGCACCGCTCCTGCTTCCCTAAGGAGTCCAGCAAGCAGACCCGTGGGCAGGGGCCAGCAGGCATTGCTTTTAGTTTAAAGGGGCAAGAACAAAGCTCCAGAACAAAACCAAAAAAACAAAAGAGAGAGAGAGAAAGGGCCTCAATGAGCCATGAGCCCCTCCCCTCCTGCCCCCCACCCATCCCCCACCCCCAGCCCAGTCATACCTTCTCTTCGGAAGACACAGTCAGCTTGTCACTGGATATCAAGCTGCACACCTGGTCCAGACTTAGGCTCAGGAATTCCTCTCCCAGCATCACCTCGGGGAAGTGCTGCTCTGTTCCAAAAACAAAAACCCACAGATGTGAAGAAAACAAGGTTAAAATACCCCTCTGCCCTTCCAGGGAATAAAGCTTGGAAACGCCGCCAGAGGAGGAACCTGCTGGAGACACCGAAGAGACACAGACGAGAGAGAGAGAGAGAGACTGAGACTCTGCCAGTGGACATGCATCCTGGCTGGAGAAAGCAAGCAGTGCAAGAGGATCATCCGTCTTCAGCGTCGACACAGAGGAAAATGGAACAGGGAGAACAGGGCGATATTTTTTCCCCATGCTCCATGAGATTAATAACGGCCCTGCAGAAGTGCCTCGCTGGGACCTGCCTATTTAATTAGGATTCATTTCCCCTCCAGCGCTGGGGATGGTGCCCCCTGCAGCACAGCCACACAAAAGTGGGTCGTAGCTGCTGGGCAGCCGGAAGTCTCTGGGGTTCTGGTAGGAAGTCAACCTTAGAAGGTTGAAAAGGAGAATCGTCCTTTCTCACCCAAAGTCAAGCCTACTTGAGCAAATCTCTGGCTTATAAGGAAGCCCCAGCAACCGCGGCGAGGCCGTGATGCCGTGTCCCAGGCCTGTGAAGGCTGCAAGATGAAGAATCTTGGGGCAGACAGACTGGAGTCCCACAGGGTGCAAACAGTTAACGTGATCACCCAAAGGTCAAAGGCTTGAGTCCACCTAGGGGTGCCTGGGAAGAAAGGCCTAATAACTTGACCCGTCCTTCACTGACATCATTAGGAAGCACAGCTCTGACATACAAGATCCTTAAGAGGCAGAGCTGACTCCACGGCTTTTCAAAACAAGAGGAAAGCTGCCTCACACTGCTACTGACCACAGACTGAGGGCCACACGGGGGGGAGGGGAGGAGGAGGGTACAGGGTCAATTCCCACCCTGCCATGGGCGTGCTTGAACCACAGTCCTTCAGTGGGATGTGTCAGTGAACGTGTTCACTCTTGAGAAAGGAGGAGCCTTGATTCAAATCCTGGACTGCAAGCTGTGTCCTTAAGCCAAGAGCTCACCTCCCAGGACCTCGATCGGGATGATACCATCAGCCTTGCTTCTCCCCCAAGACACAACCCTTCAAAGTATTTTGCAAGCTGTTCCAAGGTGTTCCAAGAACTCAAGTTCTTACAGACCCCATACACAAAATGAAGAACTTAAGATTCAAATCCTTTCTTATTAAAAAAAAAAACAAAACTCAAGTTTAAGTTATTTTGAATCATTCCAATGCCCAGTCACCCTTCTTTCAACAAGGTCCCCAGATGTCCTGTCTTACTCTCAAATGTCGTGTTATCCTGCATGATTCTGGAGCAGCAGGTTATGTCATGTTCTCCTGCAGGATTCCTGGGGCAGCAGGCTCTGGAGATCAAGGCATCCTTTCTTATCTGCCCTAGACCTTGTCCCTTTCTCAGTTCCCCCCAAGTCCTGCCTCACTCTCCCAAGGAACCTCTGGGCTCCTTGCCCTCCAGATTCTAGGTCTCCCCAGTTCTTTCTTTCATGGCCCCTCCCTGGCCTGGCAGTCTCTTAGACAAGGCTCAGAGGTCACCATTGCCTTCCACTTCGCAAGGAGAGCTAACCCCAGGTGGAAGACAGCTGAGACACCCCCGCTGCTACACCTGTGTGTGGTCGCTCCATAATCTGTTGTCAATTTGAGACTTATGAGGGAAGGAGTGGATGATCTCATTCGGAGGTGCTAAGATACATAGCTCACTGGAAGCGGGACACACACTCACTCCCTGCGAGACATCCCTGTGGACAAGACTAATGGAGCTACACCAGAACATAGGAGCTAAAGGAGCCACGGGGAGACCCCTGCCTGTGCTGAGATGCTAACACCACCACTGGGTCCAGTGATCTTCCTGCATTCAGCGTCATTGCATGTGTTGTGTGAGTCTGAAGAGGAAGTTATAGACTGTTGTTGGGCATATGGGCTAATATCAGACTTATGGACTTGATCTGGACTGGTCAGGGATGTTTCCTCAATATTCAACTGCTCTTGTATATAAAGTTCTTTCTTATACACATATGAGTGTCTATGAATTTGTGTCTCTGGTCCATCCAGACCAACACAGTCTGCATGACAGAAAGGAACATTAGAGCAGACTAAGCCCCTCTCTCCCACTTACCTTTTGTTTTTGTTTTGGGGGTGCATCACTGCCCTCTGGTGGTCGTGGGAGCTACCCAGCCTTGCTGCTGCTGGATTTGAACCGCCAAGCCAGTGGGCCACAGTTCCACACTCAACCACCACGCCACCGGAGCTCAGCCCCCCACTTACCTTCTTACAAAGCAAACAAACTCAGTGAAGAACTTTCCATTTAAACTGCTTACCAAAAAAAAAAAAAAATCATTTTTAACTGATTGTGAAATCGTTTCACATGCCTAGGAGGGCTGCAAAAACAAATACAAAGGAATTCCCATATACTTTTCCTTCAACGAGGTCCCCTGGAGTCCATGTTTCACTCTCCAAGATCATGTGATAACCCATAGTGTCCAACTTTCACTAGGCAAAAAAAGGGGTCCCCCTTGTCCTCCGGGGGGAGACCAAGGAAGGACCAGTGGCGACAATTAAAACAGGCCCATCAATCCTCCCTAACTTTCACAAAGGCCCAGTTGACTATGCCAGGAACGTGTGCACATCGAAAGACGAATGTGAACACCAGCTCCTAAGTAGAGGGAAGCCACCATCTTGAAGTCTGCAGAATAAAAAGCTGGTCTGTGTTCCCCTGTATGCCAACAGGAAAATGCCCTCAGGAAAAGCTAGAAGCATTTCAGTTAGTTACTCAGAAGAACTTCCTAGCTAGGGAAATATTTAAGATGAGACAGTATTATTTTTAAAGTTCCAACTCCCAAAGGTTTTAAAATAAAAGCAAGAGAGCAATCTGCTTTGCATCATGGAAATACATTCTTGGCCTAGAGGCTGGGAACGTAACTGGATTCTCCCCCCATGCCCTTTCTTGTCTTTGGACCAGAGTCCTCTGGCTTTGGCAGCATTGAAAGAACAGTGGAGAGGAAAACAGTGGTCACCACACAAGCCACCACGCAGAAACAGTGTAATGGCCTCAGGGCTCTGTGGCCCCGCCAGGTTGAGCTCGGCATGACCCACTGATGCTCAAGGAGAGAGTCAGGAAAGCCAAGTTCCCCAAACCTTCTGCTCCAGAGCCGCCTTCCTTTCAAAGTATTTCGCAAACTTTCCCATGTGGATTTCTGGTTGACCTGACCTCGGGAGAAAGGGGAAATTCGAGCACAGAAGAGAGAAAAGAGGTGGGAAGTAACGTCCAGTGCTAGGAAAAGAAGCTCCCGGTTCCAACAGCCCCACGGGGAGGGGCTCAGCTTGGGGAAGGAGCAGAGGACTGTTGGCTAAGGGGACGATCGGAAAGCAGCAGAGGTGAGGGTTAGTCGGCCTCCCCCAGGGCCCCCTTGGGGGCTGCAGGGTTTGAATCAGGGTCTTTTCTGAAGCGGTTGCTTCTTTGCCTCCGTGGAATCCCATTTCAGAAATCCTCTTGGGTGGCATATTTGGGTGAGAATGGGGACACCAAGGGAGTTCATGGGGAGCGGCTTCTCATCTGAGCCGTCACTCGAGGACCCAAGAGAAACGCTGGCCATGGGCAGGAAGAGGAAAAAAAGAGGGACCACAGGGAACACTCCTTCACTTCTTCTCCCTTTGGGCTGAGGAGACAAGTCTGGGCCCCAGAGCCCTTGGACCAAAAAACTGTTGAGAGCTGGCAACTCTCAAGAAACAGCAGGACAGAAAAAACAGGAACAGGATGCTCTGGCTAACTGGATTTCCTGGAAAACAGAATTCCCAGCAGCCTTTGTCCTCAAGTCAGCCCTCTTTCACAGCTGCTTCCTGGGGAAAAAAAAAAAAAAAAACCAACCATCTACCCCAGAGATACCTCCCTGACAATCACCTTCTACGTTTAATGCTTGTTTGGATGTTTTTGTTTGCTTGGGGGTTTTGTTTTTACGACAGTGGTGGTTTGTTTTGCCATAAAAATAAATAAATTAAAAAAAAAAAACTCAGAAACAATGTAATGAAGAACCTTGGCTGGGACGTTTGAAGCCTGGTTTCACATTCCACCTCTACCCCCAACCGTCACTAAGTTGCGGGCTTTGGTACCGTCCGTATGGTCGGATGGGACCCTAACACCTGACCTAGGTCTCCAGGTTGCTTTGAAGCACCAATTAAGAAACTTCTCTAGAAATGAAGAACAGTGTCCACCCAGGCTCCTGGTTCACCAAGCCCACACAGCTGTGTGAAGACCATACAGCTCTCACCCTAAGCTTCCTGCAGCGTCAACCACCTCTTTGGGGCTTTGGGTCCCCAGAGGTCGTAGAGGCCCAATTACTTCCACTGACTTCAGAACACTTTCTAGACAGGCCAGTGACTCGATGGTTGAGAGCTGCAGCCTTCTGATCCATAAAATGGGTCTTACAAAAGTACCTACCCCGGAAAGATGTTGTGAGCATGGCGTAAGCAAAAATGGAGGGACTCCCAAAGTTCATTTGAGGGGTAGGAGTGGAATTACCAGATGATGGGATTTTTGCCACAAACTACAGGGTCGCTTATGAGTTGCAATTGACATGAGAGCAGTGTGTTGGGTCTTGGGAGGGGGGAGGGATTGAGAGGGGAGTGTCTGTCCTGTAAGGTTTCCTAGACTGTAGTCTTTATGGGACCAGACGGCCAGGTCTCCTCCCCCATGGAATGGCTGGTGTGTTGGAATCCCCTATCACAAGGGTAGCCGTAGGGCTACCAGGACTCTGCAGAGCTGGTCTAGGGAGCGACAGTAACTCAGCCTGGCTGGCATCTAGCTGGAGCCAAGCTGTGCCTTCATTCAGCTACCAAATGTGCACGGAGCACCCACTCTGATGGAGGGCTAGGCCGGGCCCCAGGAAACCACGTGGCAGGAGTGGGATGTGCAGGGTAGTAAATACCCTATAGTCGCAGGAGGAAAGCTTCTAAGAATAAACTCCAGGTTTTCTGACTTTCTTGCTTCGTTTTCTTTAAAGAGGAGCGGAGGCAGAGACAATGCAGTCATTTCATTAAAGACTCTGGCTGAGAGTTTTAATTCAACGGGTATTTCCTATAAAGAACAAAGACTACTGAAGTTCCAAGTCCTGAAGGGTGAAACATGCCCCCAGGGGTCCGTATTCAGGGGGGGTGAGGAATTACGGAGATGGAGGTGGGGCACCAGGGAACTTCAGGTCCTTCCTGCACCAGTTCACCACCTCTCTTCCCCAGGTTTAAAAAGATGGGAAATGGGGCTGGCCAGTCTCAGGAAAATGGTTTCCCTGGGTGCAGAGGAAAGTTGAGGTCTGTCTCTAAGAGGTGCAAACGCTGCGTGGCTGTTTTATATGAATTAGCTGTTTTATATGAACCCAACGTCGATAGTCTCGTTTTACAGATGGAGAAGTGAACTTTCCAAATCTCAGTCGTGTGCTTAGAGTCACATAGCACAAGTGGTAGAGGCAGGTTTTGAAACAGGGTCTGGCTGGTTCTAATCACATGGCACACGCATTCTGGTACTTTCACTCCTAAGACAGGGAATACCCGTCCTGTGCAGGCTGTGGGGTCAGTGTGGCTATCTGGGAATCCTCAGAACCTCTGTGACATGAGCAAATGGGGAGGGAGAGGGAGATAGACAAAACAGAAGAGAAAAGTAGAAGCGAATGGATCTAAAATGTTTTCTTAAAAATAGATCGATCGATAAGTAAATAAATAAACAAATAAATAAATTTAAGGCTAAGTAGTTGTAGGTCTAAATATTTGGGGGTTCAAGTTTCAGACTGGACCCCTGAATCCAGGTCTTCTCTATCTACCAGGCTAGATGACGTGACACTCCTCTGTGCTCTCCAAGGCCCCCAGACAGGAAATGCTCACCGCTATTGTCTTCATCACTCAGCCTTGCTGTCACTCAGTCACAGAGCTTTCTCTCGTGCTGGGACTCTGACCCCGTGATGGCAGGCCCCAAGTCTGTCTGGCTAGAAGCTGAATCACCAGAGGCCATCACAAAGCACGGGGCTCTAAAATTACCATATGGCCAGACCGCCTGGGGCTCAGGCAACTCCCAGACAGTGCCGAGCCTACTCTTCCCTCGTTGGGGGGATAAGAAGCTACACTATATATCAAGTCCATCAAAACTGCAAGCCCAGAA